>CAJNIZ010011302.1:0-11116 GCA_905231905.1 Symbiodinium pilosum | reverse complement strand
TGAGAAACTCCGCCGATGGCCGGCGATGATGACGATGACACAGGTTTTTCATTCAGCTCTTGGGTGGGAGGCTGAGATGTTTCTTGAGGGTTTAGGGTTTTAGGGTTTTAGGGTTTAAGGTTTAGGGCCCCTCCTGGGATTTAGGGTTTAGGGTTTAGGGTTTAAGGATTTAGGGTTTAGGGTTTTAGGGTTTCAGGGTTTAAGGTTTAGGGCCCCTCCTGGGATTTAGGGTTTAGGGTTAAGGATTTAGGGTTTAGGGTTTTAGGGTTTCAGGGTTTGAGGTAGCAGACATGACACTTTCTAGATTCATTCCCTTGTAAAACCCTGAACCCTAAACATGGTCCACATATGGGAGATGATCCCTAACAAGGAGTCCCAATGATCCCTACATATCCCTGGGGTCTCTTGGGCCATACAACAACTGAAGTAGAACATGCCGTGCTCCGGCCCTGTACCCCCTAGCTCTAACGCAGGTTGAAGATGTAATGTTCAGGGTAGGTTTTGGATTTAGGGTTTGCTGGATAGGGTTTAGGTGTCTGGAGTGGTTTAAGGTCCTGAACCGAAATGCCTAAACCCTAGACCCAGGCCGCCCACCTACTGTGAGTGGGCACACCTGGCACCTCCCCCTTTATGGCGAAAGGTCTCTACCTAGCCTGCCTCAGCACAGCCACGGTTGCGGGAGCACCCGCGATGGGGCTGGTACCGGAACAAGTTCTCCTTGCAACCAGTACTGGTTACCTTATAAAATCTCATAAAGTCATTAGTTACCCGGGCTGGTTCAAGGGGCTCTGATGAAGGGGTCCTGCGGGGTCCCCCTCCTCTGCGAGCAAATTTCGGGACCATATTTCTCACGACTCAAACCTGCAGGGTCCAGGGGCTTATCAGGGGCCGCCTTCCGAACGCCTCCAGTGGCCTTCCAGCCTCCAAGCCAGGGGCCTGCCTCTAAGGTTTCAGGCGCCTCCCAATCCTTGTTAGGTTTCAGGCCATGGCAGCACCACGCAAGCCTTGATGCACTCAACGTCACCTTGCAGCTTCTATTTATAT
The DNA here is from genome assembly GCA_905231905.1 of Symbiodinium pilosum. Taxonomy (NCBI): domain Eukaryota; class Dinophyceae; order Suessiales; family Symbiodiniaceae; genus Symbiodinium; species Symbiodinium pilosum. The sequence continues at coordinate 10,072 of CAJNIZ010011302.1, read as the reverse complement.
CACATGTTCTAGGTAGCATAACAGCAAACCCGAAGCCCTAAACCCAGAATCCTTGCGTGCAGCTGAGGACATCTGGCATGAGGTTGCAGTGCCGCCCGCTACCAAGGACACCCAGGTTTGTGGTTTAGGGTTTCGGGTTTAGGGTTTAGGGCTCAGGATTTAGGGTGTAGGGTTTAGGGTCTAGGGGGTTTGGGTTCTGGGTTCATTCATCTGGGGATGGGATTGTTGCTGGAAGTTCAGTCCTGCAGTGGCCCCAACGTAGGAGCTGGAACTATCATCGAGAGCATGCCCTTTGCATAATACAATACATCCCAAGCCAAACCTACACTCTAATTATAAACGCTATCGCGCGCCCGCCTCAGCTGGCGGGGCGCGAGCACACGAATAGGGCCTTGCGGCTGGATCGCCTCGGGGAATTTTTGACACCCATACATCAGGTGGCGCAAAAGATTTCCTCCACCAAAAGTATTTAGTTTTCCGGGGGCCTGGTCGGGGAACCACCGAAGCGTTCAGCATGGCAATTTGCTACTCAGAAAATTAGCTTGCAAATTGTAAGCCAAGAGGGTGCATTTAGAGAGTTCCGACACGGCTTCTCGGATGAGCTTCAAGCAAGAAGCTCTCAAGGCGCGTGTAAGTTCAAATATCATCAAAAAGAGTTTTCCACAACTTCTTGGCACATGGTGCTGACCTTTCGCTAGTTTAGATATGCCTTTCAGCCCAAGATGGCGAACGCTGGTCTGCCCAGATGAGGCTTCGGGGTATGCTATGCTGTCGTTGTCCAAGGAATTTGAGAATTCAGCATGTTAGTTTAGAAGGTTTGAGCGCGAGCATGGGCTTTTCATCTGCAAGCCCTAAGCCCTATTAATTACTGATGGTTAGCAGGGATAGGGGCAGATACTCCATATATCTCCCTACCAACCCCCAGTAAGTTTACAGCCCCTAAAACCCAAAACCCGGAATCCTCTAAACCACCAAAGCCTGAAAACAATTCAACGCTTCTATTTGGCAGATGGTAATTCGACTTGTATAATACTCAGTAAGTTTATAACCCCCAAAACCCTAAATCCCTAGGCTGAAATCCGAAGCCCTAAGCCCCAAACCCTAAACCCCCAGTAAGTGCATCTGGCAGAGGAGAAGATGTCGTCAAGCCCGCTCTTCGCGTCGCGGCCGGGCGTGCGTTGCGGATCGCTCCAGGCCTTCGGAGAGGTTCAGGGTTTAGGGCTTAGGGTGGTTGATGGTTTAGGGCTTAGGGTGGTTGATGGTTTAGGGCTTAGGGTGGTTGATGGTTTAGGGCTTAGGGTGGTTGATGGTTTAGGGCTCAGGGTTTGAGGTGGTTTAGGCTTTGGGCTTTAGGGTTTGGGGCTTAGAGTTTAGGGCTTAGGGTTTAGGGCTTAGGGTTTAGGGTTCAGGGTGTGGGGGTTCAGAGTTTAGGGTTTAGGGCGTAGGGTTCAGGGGCTTAGGGCAATCATAGGGTTTTTGATGCTGGCTGTTGGTTAAGCATTGAGAACTAAAAGGAAAAGCCAAAGGAACATGAAACGGGTACTGGGGCATGTATGGGGGATATATAGGTAATGAAAATTCTTTAGGTGGGTCATTATCAGATGTCATTTGCTATTTTCTACTTGTCTGGTGACTTCTGTCATCACTATTGTTTTATTTTTGCTATGGTTCATGCTACAGCGCACTAAAGAGTGCAGGAGTCCAAGCCTGGAGTTTGGCTGTTTAGGGTTCAAGCTGACACTTCAGCTTTTTTTGGGTGTATTGTGTTTTTTTGGTGTTATATTGGGGTTATATGGGGTTATATTGGGATGGTGGAAAAGAAAATGGAAGCTACTATTTAGGGCTTAGGGTTCAGGCTTTAGGGCTCTGGAGGCGTGGAGGCACCGAAAGGCGTTGTTTTGTAACGACGTCTACCGGTTTGTGCAGGAAGTAGACCGAGGCCCCGTGGAACGATACGGACCTCCAAAAAAGGCGCTACTTTGATGTGAAGGACAAAGCAATGACAAGGAGTTCACCCTAAACCCAACCCCTTAAACGCTGAACCCTATACCCCGGAACGTAAAGCCCAAAAGTAGATCCTAGGTGTTAAGCTCTTCCCGCCCCTTTCTCAAATCCTAAGCCCTAAACTCCTCATGACTGAAGGTCAGTCGGTGGCGTCAATCCTTGCTTTCCGCATGGCCCAGCGAACCCTGCAGTCAAGAGCAAAGGGTTTCGGGTTCTGGATGTAAGGTTTTAGGGGACCTAAAAGTATGTAGAACAATGGCCTATATGTGGCTTACATAGGGGGCATCTATAGGGATGGAGAGGGTTCAAGAAAAACGGCTGTTTTGGACCCTTGCATGGGGTTTGGGTTATTTTTGGGTTTACTTTTTGGCACAGAGGAAGAGCCTAGGGCCTAGAGTTTCATTGAAGTTGAGGGTTTAGGCTGTCGCTTGGTGGTTTCAGGGTTGTAAGAGGTTGCTGGGCTAGGTTTTGGTCTCTGCTGTTACTGTCACTGCTACTTCATGAGTGACACGGCTTAGGTTTTAGGGTTACCGTACGTAGCGCTATTATACGCATTTGCTTTTTCTTTTTGGGTGTTTGCTTGTGTGTTTTCGCAAGTTTAGTTTCGTGAAGGTTGGGTAGTCGTGGTCGTGATCGTGTTGGCACAGGACAGCAGGGGCGGTGAGGAGCATTGGAAGCACAGTGCGAAACTGCAGAAGATTAAGCTGGACGAACATACTAAACTCTGATTGGGATAATGGAAAATAAAATGGAATCTACTATCATGGGTTATATGGGGTTTATATAGGGTTATATAGGGATAATGGAAAATAAAATGGAAACAGACCATCGCCCGCATGGTTCGGAACCTCTTTCTGCAGGCTTCTGAATGCCCTAATGCTACTATTCACTTCGCATGGCTGGGTATGAGGGATCGTCGCGAGGTTTCCAACACCCCTGCTCCTCGCCAATGGTTGTTCTGAGACTAGGAGCTGGACGACGAAAACGGAACCGTTCTGGTCTCCCGCAATAATAGCCCGAACGTGGTAAAAGCAATATGGACAGACTACCTAGATGTTCCGCAGACTTGGGTGTTGGTCAAGTTACTTTTGTTCTTATTGGTGAGTAGGGAACTATGGAGCAGGCTAGTTCTAGTTCCGTTGGAGTTTACATAGAGACTACTATGCCGATCCATTCTCCATTGCTCTCCAACTGCCAGCAAGTTTGTAAGTGTTTTTCAAGCAAAAAAGCCCAAGCACCCAGGTTTGCTGTAGCACAAACAGTGTTTAGGTTGCAAAAAATTAGGATGCCTCCTGTGGGGTCCAGCTCAGAAAGATTACTGTAATTCGGGATAGGTTAGGGGGACACTCCCGTCTGTGGAAACACCCATATACTAGAGATTTGCCAGCAGATGTCAAGATTTGACATCCTGATCTACATTTGGCCTCCCCCAAGCAAACGTGGAATCACAAACGGTCCTTTTTTTGAAGAGACCGCAGCACGAAGGGGATGTTCATATCAAGGTGAGGTTTGCATGTAGGGTTTGTGGTTTGAACTCTAGAATGGAATGTCCGCTTTAGAGCGTACAGCAAACAGACTGGTCAGATCGTCCAGGCCCTCAATGTAGAAGCTCGCAGAACTGGTCACATCATCGCTTTTATAACCCCTGTAGCTAAAAAGTTGCATGGCAAATCTAACATAACTCAAGAAGATCTACTGAAAATCCCATATGAGCTATACTCTCAACTCCTATTATAGGGGTTAGTAAGGGCATACTAGGAGTTTAGGCTATAGCTCATATGACATGTATTTTGAGTCGCAAGGCCCCCAGAATATATGGTTGACGGAGGACATCTTGCACCGCCTGAAGTCCTTGACCCCCTGGTAATCCCGGCACTTCAAGAACTTTAGGTGGTGCAACATGTCCCTTATCGACAGTATCAATCAACCATCACCCCCCCCCTCCCCCTCCCCCCCAATGATAAATGTACCCGCTTTTGTAAGGTTACTGTATTGGGAGGGTGTTTTTACGTTGAATCCTAAACCCTCAACCCTAAAGCCTAAACTTTAAACCCTAAAGCCTGTACCCTAAACGTCAAACCCTAAACCCTTAACCCTAAACCCTAAATCCTAAATCCCGAAACCCTAAACGCTTATTTACTTATTGGGAGAGGGGATGAGATCACATCTAAGGACAGGAGAGCTGCCTGCAGTGCAGCCCTGTCGGTGTTGCAAGCACTGGAGCGGGATAAGGGGTTTAGGGTTCAGGGTTTAGGGTTCACAGGGTTTAGGGTTTACGGTCTAGGGGTTTTAGGATGGTAAGCTACTTGGAGGGTCAGGGGGCATTATCAAGCAAGTTTATAATGGGGAAACCCGGGGTGATACATGATTTGTAGGGCTTAGTTGCATACCTATAAAGTCCCTGTGACCATTCGAGGGGTCTAGGGTTTCGTTTGTAGGGATGTCATAGAATCTAGAATATTTGTTTGAGGGTTCTTAATTTAGTGTGCTCCCTTGGAATCTTTTTCCTTGGTGGTTGTACTGTTTCGGGAAACCGTGGACTCAAAGCCCTCAACAACAGAAACCCTTGTTTAGAGCTGTCTTCAGTTCAATCCTTAACCCTGCTTACGTCTACATGAGCTATCACCTAAACTCCTTACAAGAGGTCATATAGGGCATGACATAGAGGATTAGTATAGGGGATATTAAGGGGGATACTAGGAGTTTAGACGAAAGCTCATATGTCCATATCAACCCCCCGGTTAAGATTTCATGTTCCATTTACTTGGCTGTTTGGTTGTCCACTGATAAACACCCAGAAAGCGGCTGGCTTAATCCCTGAACCCCAAAATGTACAACCTTTAGTAGTTCCCCTTCGATTTTCCTTTCCTCCATTGCTTACTAAGTCACAGCCATTGTTGTTATGATTTAAGCTTTGGCTGAACCCTCTGCGTTCTACGCGTCGCAGCTTCTGTCAGGGAGAGTCAAAAGGACTTAGTCAGTATATTGATAACCCCGTGAACTACACAACAACCCTATTTGCCTCGTTGTCCCCATTATTCGCCCACTTACTAAGTCTATACAGCAGTCTCCATTTTCTCTTCCATTATCCCCTATAGAACCCCAATATACCCTAAACCCTAAACCCATTATAGTAGTTTCGATTTTCTGACAAGCAGGAAGAGTCAACGATGCTGCCAGCGCGGAGCTTCCGCGAAGAGGTCGCCTGCTCAGTCAGGGTTGAGGGTGGTTTAGGGTTTAGGGATCAGTGTTCAGGGTTCGGGAATCAGGGTTTAGGGCTTGGAGATTAGCTTCTAGGGGTTAGGGATCCGGGGCTATGCTTCAGGGTTGAGGGCTTAGGCTTTGGGGCGTAGGCATGAGGGTTTAAGGGTTTCAGGCTGCGGCTGCGGCTCTTAGGCGCATGCCATAGGTCCTTGTAGGGTGGAGCACATGTCGGCATATGCCGTTTTCAGAAGTGATGCAAGTTTTGCTTGGTGAGCTCTCCTAGTGGGTTACACTTTTGTTTACTTCGCTAAGTTCCCCAGCCCGTCACGTAGCTTTGACGATTCAGGGCTTGAAGGGAGTAGAAATGTGAAGCACAGTTGTGATGCTCCTGAGGAGCAGAAGTAGTAAGAAGACGCGGCAGAAACCAAACCATCTTGAATGACCCTAAGCATCCTATACCTGGGGAAGTATGGTGGTATAGTTTAGGAGGACCCCCCACCCTGCAATGGTGGTATAATAGGAATATAAGAGGACCCTAATATAATCCTTATTATCCTTTATAGTCACTATTGCTGGGTGGGGGGTCCACCTAACTTATACCTGGGGAAGTATGGTGGTATAGTCCAACCAAGGCCACCTCGACCCTAAACCTGAACCGTAAGGGGTTTCTTTAGCATCAACAAGAGTTCATATGAGCAACAGTCTAAACTCCGTAAAGGGAGTTATATAGGGGATTATACAGGGGAGTATTATGGGGGTTCTTAAGGGGGATACTAGGAGTTCAGACCCTAGACCCTAAACCCTAAACCCTAAACCCTAAAAGTTCAGACTATAGCTCATGTACATGAGCAATAGGGACCAAGGTGAGGAGCCTAGGAGTACGCGCGTATTTTTGGCAACAAGACAGGCCAAAGAATATACTAGAGTGTATTCTGGTATACTCTAGTATATTGTAATATAGTATGTTATATGTACCGTATACTACAATATGTCATACAGTGTACTATGGTATACTATAGTTCATTAGAACATACATGATGTTATATAGTATATCATAATGAATTATGACATACTACAACATGTCATACAACTGCGCAGCAAAGGCGGTAGTGGGGGTTTGGCGCCTTGAGCTGCCGGTGTAAGATGCACCAGGTTTCTGCTTTGCTCAGAATTCTTACCGATCATCATGTGGTAGTTTCCCGAAATAGGGGGACCCCAGTATAGACCCAAAAATATTATAGTCTTTATTATAGGACCCCAAAATATGTACCCCTAGTTTTGGGAAGCCCATCTGGGGCATGCGCTTGGGGCGACGGGGTGGAGATCGCCCTCTTTGGTGCTGCCTGAAATCCTCTTGCTGCGGCAAAAATGATCTTGATACCGACCCTCCCTCAGATTAGCATGGAAGCCCATACGGCCCCGTTTCAACCCCGGCAGTAGGCAGTCTTTGCGATTCCGTACTTGTTGCGAATATAGATTCTAAACCCTAGGAAGCCCTCACTACATATACATTTAATATACATATCCTTATAAATCCATGCATATCCATAGGCCTTCTATCCTGATACCTACTTTAAGCCTTGATGGTCATCATTCTTACGCCAAAGGGCAGCTCCACCCATTGCTGAACTGTTTTGAACCGATCCTACATCTACTATAGGGGCCTCCAAAATGGTTTTCAATTATTGGCTACCATAATCCCGACAACAACCAAAAATCAAAATTTTTAGTTGGGTTCTGAGGCCAGTTTAGTCTAAGGATAGGCCCTATCCAATAATATGGTGGAGACTTGAAATCCTTCATCACCGTAGTCACCTTTCACCTTGGGGATTATACTTGGAGGCCCGTGGGACTTAGTAACTACTTATAACTGGGCTTATAACCCTACTTACGATCCCCCTAAAAGGGCTTATAGGGGTTGCCCCAGTTATAAGTAGGGTTAGGTCAATGCAGGATTTTTAGTGTCAGCAGTAGTGGTGAACTAGGAATGCCTACCTAGAGACCCGACTATGATTCGCATCATCCCTTAGAGTTTAGGTTTTAGGGGGGCCATGTAGGGCTTAGGGTCTGGGGTATGGCATTTAGGGAAATGACCGCCGCCCTGGCTTACAAGTATTTCAGATCCTGGAACCAATGTGACTCAAGGGTTTAGGGTTTAGGGTTTAGGGCTGCCGTTGAGAGTTTCCTGTGATTGTGCTAAGCCCTAAGTGTGAAACTACAGGCGCACATTTTCCTTGTGCGAGTCAAAACCAAATGCCTTGCAGACAGACACTTCTCGATTTGTGCGTGAAATGCGCAAATCCCTTTGGGTTTCACACTGGTTCAAAATCTCTGAACCATAAAATGCTGACTGAAGCGTGGTCTCATTAGGAATGTTCATGCCATAGAGGTCGTAAAAGGCATTATGGACGAAGGAGCTGCAGAGGACAAGGTCATAGAGCATGGCGCCGTTGAGGATGTGCTCGGAGGGGGCGTTGTCTTAGAGAATGTGGTTGGGGATGTTGTTGTCGTAGAGGGCGTGCTCCTAGAGCTTGTTGGTGTAGAAGACGTGGATGTAGAAGGCACCGTTCTGGCGGACGTGGTTGTAGAGCAGAGTGCAGCTCTCGATTGTTATAGAAGGCGCCAGCAGCCCCAACCTGATGACGTTGACGAACTGCATGAGGACGAGCTCGACGCGAGGTGGTTGTCGTGCTGCTGCTTGCGCTCGATGATGAAGATGAAGTTGTAGAGGTGGTGCTTTTGGATGTTGATGAAGTCGTCGTAGATGTAGGAGAAGACGCGCCCGTGGAGCTGCTGCTAGAGGGTGAGGTGGTTATAGCGCTTGATGAACTGCTGGTACTGGACGTGCTTGATGTGGCGCTTGTCGTGCTGGACGCCGAAGCGGTTGAGGACGGTGTCGAAGAAGTGCCACTGCTGCTTGTGCTACTTGAAGTTGTCGACGTTGACGTGGATGATGTTGTAGAGGTGGAAGGTGTGGTGGTGGAGCAGGAAGAAGTGGAAGGTGAACATGAGGTAGTAGTGCTTGTGGAGGAACTAGACGCAGAGGTGCTAGACGTGCTCATTGTTGAAGAAGTGGAAGTCGTCGATGTAGTTGAACTGGTGGTTGTACTGGAAGTTGTCGAAGTAGTGCTGGTACAAGAAGTGGTAGACGATGAACTGCCACTTGTACTGCTTGAAGATGTTGGAGGGGACGATGTAGTGCTGGATGTTGTGGAAGTAGAAGATATACTTGTTGTGACGCTGTTTGTAGAAGACGTGCTGGTTGATGACGTGCTAGCGCTGCTGGTTGTTGTTGATGAAGTAGACGTAGAGGCGGAAGAAGTGTTAGCAGTCTTCGAGCTGGAAGTAGGTGATGGAGACGTAGAGCTGCTGCTCGCGAAAGACGAAGCGGTGGATGAGGTATTCGAGGATGAGCTGCTTGGGGATGTGCTTGTGCCGCTCGTTGATGTAGTAGAAGAGGATGTGGATATGGAGGAGGTGCTGCTGTTAGATGATGAGGTTGATGACGACGATAAAGTGCTAGTGCTTATTGACGGCGTGCAGGTGCTGCTCGTTGACGTAGAAGAACTTGAAGTGGAAGTTGAAGATGAGCTCGCGCTGGAAGTTGAAGAGGAGGTGGACGAGGATGATGTTGTGCTGCTGCTGGTAGAAGAACTTGACGTAGATGATGTAGATGAAGAGGTTGTAGAGGATGAGGACGTTGCTGCAGACGATGTGCTCGTAGACCATGTTGATGTACAAGATGAGACAGCTGATGACGTTGATGTAAAGGATGGGGTCAACGATGTTGATGCAAAGGATGTGGTAGTCGACGACGTTGATGTAGGCAATGAGGTAGTTAACGTTGTTGATGTAGAGGATGCGAGAGTCAACGTAGTTGATGCAGAGGGCTTGGTAGTTAATGATGTTGATGTAGAGGGCGTGGTAGGCGGTGATGTTGATGTAGAGGACGTCATCGTCAGCGTAGCTGATGTAGAGGGTGTGGTAGTCGACGATGTTGATGCAGAGGACTTGGTAGTCGACGATGTAGATGTAGAGGATGTGATAGCCCACGTAGTTGATGTAGAGGATGTGGTAGCCAACGATGTTGATGTAGAGCACGTGGTAGACGATGATGTTGACGCAGAGGATGTAGTCGTCCAAGATGTGGATGTAAAGGATGTGGCTATCAGAACTAGCGATGTAGAGGATGTGGTAGCCGACGAGGTTGATGAAGGTGTGGCCGGGAAACACGTTGATGTAGAGGACGTCGTAGTCGATAATGTTGTTGTAGAACGCGTGGCCGTCAACAACGTTGATGTAGAGGACGTGCGAGTTGACAATGTTGATGAAGAGGATGTGGTTGTAAATGACAGGGTCGTAGAGGATGAGCAGGCCATGGATGGCACTATTGTACTCAATGGCGACGCTGAGGCTGATGTGTGCGAGGCGAACGACATAGCAACGGTAATACTGTAAGAGCTCGAGGGCGGTGCCCAACAAGACGGCCAGAAGGACAAAGAAGAAGCGCACGACGGTGCCAAGGATAACATAGTGCACGATGGCACCATAGACGACAATGTAGCGCACGACGGCGCCAAGCTAGAAGATCTCTGTCTCAGAGCACTATCTAAAGCCAGAGAAGACCAAGTAGCGCACGACGGCGCCAAACTAGAAGACCTCCGTCTCAGAGCACAGTCTAAAGCCGGAGCAGACCATGTAGCACACGACGGCGCTGACAACGACCTCCATCTCAGAGCACGATCTAAAGATGGAAACGCACAGGCATGACAAATCACAAGGACATAGACAAACAAGCTGGCCCACAGTGCCAGGTACGACATGGCAGGAACTACTGGAGCATACCGGGCTCCGCTACCAGTGT
>CAJNIZ010011300.1:0-11120 GCA_905231905.1 Symbiodinium pilosum | reverse complement strand
CTGTAATACTCCCCTATACAACTTCATTAAAGAGTTCGGAGTGAAGCCCACATAATGCTTTAAGGGTTTAGGGTTTTAGGGTTTAGGGTTTAGGGTTTAGGGTTTTAGGGTTTGGGGTTTTAAGGTTTTAGGTTGGTAGGGTTTAGGATTTTAGGATTTAGGGGTTGGGGGTTTGGGGTTTTAGGGGTTTATGGTTTCGGGCAGGGGACTTCACTAATGATTATATAGGGGTTATACTGTAGGTCTAATTGCCAAAGCCCGAGTGGCAGATGCTGCAGCCTAAGCCCAGCGGTCCAGGTCGAGTGGTCATCAGCTCCACATGGCTAAAGCTCAAGAAGGCTTGGGGTTTAGGGTTAAGAGTTTAGGGTTTAGGGTCCTTGGAGCTTTGAGTTTAGGGGTTCAGGGTCCAGGGTTCAGGGGTTCAGGGTGCAGGGGTTCAGGGTTTGGGGTGTAGGGGGATTACCACCCCAATACCGGAGCATTAAATGGAAGAGAACATGGGAAATCAAGTCGGAGCTGGGTTGTATATGGGGGGCTTCATGACTTACCGCTGGTTAGCATGAAGTGGAGGAATGGAAAAGGACATGAACACTATTACCGTACATTGTTGTGTGATATTTATATATATAATATATGTATATATAGAGAGGACCAATAGTAATAATAATTGTAATAATTTTACAATAGTATTACTATCAATAAAAATGCTGTGCGGATCCATTCTAACCAGAGGGAAGTCTTTAGCCTTTAAAGCTTGTATTCAAGGCTCGCACACATTCGGGGCCTTTCTCATGGCCTACCAATAATTTGGGTTTAGGGTTTAGGGTTTAGGGTGTAGGGTTTAGGGGTTTAGGGTGTGCCAGTAATGATAGAGGTAGAAATGAATAGTAAGAAGAAATGTAGCAGTGAAGGAGCACAAGGAGGCGGAACCCTAAAGCCTACTGCGCTTTAGGCTGCAGTGTTGGCGGACTGGGTGCTGTGCTGGAGCTTGAGCATCTAATCACCTGCCCCTAATCTTAAAATTGCCATCCCTTAATATTAGATAAATCCATTGCGGTATATAGCAATCTTGTGGGAATATGCAGCATTGGGGTGGTGGGAGGTCTTCATATTAGTGGGAGGGGAGTAATGTGGTGACCAGATTTTGTAAGGAGAGGGCGGTTCTTGCAAGGACGGGTCGTGTAGCCTCGTGTAGGTACATGACTACACATGGTGGACCTTCTGAGCTCGCGCGAGAAGAACTTGGACTCGAAGTTCGTACCCTGCATTTCGTGAATCTCCTCATGCGCAACAGGTGCACTTGCAGGAAAGGCTTCCATGCGTGCTTCTGAACGCAATGGTTGAGGCCACGCTGCATGGCCGGTGCAGGGCACGGGCACGATCGTCACTCAATGCAATTGGCGTGTGCGCAATGAGCTGAATGCCCGGGCATCCAACAATCACGAGCGCCATGCCTACATCCAAGGGTTGTGTTAGGAGTAGGGTACCCTAAATAGTAGCTTCGAAGTCTGACGAAAATCAGTTTGAAAGCTGAATGAAATTAATTGAAACCCAATTAAGATTTCGTTCGAACCTAATTAAAACCTAATGAAATCTAATCAACATCTAATTGGAAACTGAAATCTAATCAAGATCAGTTGGAATCCAATTACATGTAGATTAGAACCTAATTTAAAATCAATCGGAACCTAATGAACCCCTGATTAAAACCAATGGAACTCTCATTTAAAACCAATTGAAAGCTAATTAAAATCAATTTGAGGCTAAAACTCTATTCAAGATCAGTTGGGATCAAATCCGTTGGAATCCAATGAAAATCTAATGAAAATCAAGTGAGATCGAATGAAAAGTTACTTAAAGTCGATGCAAGATCAATGAGTATCTAATTAACATTAACTATATTCACAGTTAGATGTTATGTACACTTTCCTTTAAAACGCTTACAGTATTCAACCCTAGACCCTAAACCCTAAACCCTAAACCGCCAGGAGATCAGGAGCATCCCAAATTCCTTTGGATTCCTCATTGTAACCCGTCCTAACGAGTAGTATTTTATTTGGGGATACTACGGTACCTAGGGTTTAGGGTTTAGGATACTATGGTACCCAATAATGGAGAATCAAATGGAAAAGAAAATGGAAAATGAAATGGAAGCTGGGGTTATATAGGGGTTATTTGTGTAGTATTTTATTTGGGGATACTATGGTACCCATCATAGAGTTAGATTCTATCCTCCTTTTGGGGTATAGTACTTTTTATACGGAATATAATCTTACTAGGTTCAACCACCACAAAAAAAAGCTACTCTCATGACTTCAGGAGCCCCCTCATTCATTATTACCAGGATCCCTTTTAAAGTATGCTTGGGCCGTCTACAAGTAGTCTTCGGGAACTTCTGGAATTGGGGAGTCTTTGGCAGGAGTTTTTTTTTTTTGAGGGGCATTTATTCGTAGGTGGAACGGAATACAGTTTTAGGGTGTGTATTCGTCAAACTTAGGGTCCTTTCATTTATGCCCAACTAGTAGGAGCCTTGAGAACTCTTCAGCGAGGACCCATGCTTTCGAGCAAGCCCCAAAATCGCGCAGGAGTTCCCAAAGCCGTTGTGCAAAGTGCGCACTCATCGGAGGCTCACTGTGTTTTGGCTTTGTACGGCTGGCTGTGGCGTGTAGGGTTTACCGTGCATCTATTTTAAGTCATTATGACTAGGGAACTCAGGCTCAGTATGAAAAATGTCCACACATTGTCCTGAGAGCTGGTCTACATAGAAGGAATCAGTCTCGGATATGAACTGTCTGACCCCCAAACTAGGTAGGACAACACTCCAGTTATGGCGAGATTATAGCATTTATATCCCTTCTAAGTTGCTATGATGGATGGTAGTTTCCCTAAACAGGGGGACGCCATTATAGGCCCCCAAATGCGCTAGCCTTTATCGTATGGACCCCAAAACAGGTGCCCCTAATTCTGGCAAATTCCCAGATAAACTTACACCCTAAATTTATTGTTGCTATGATCGGCCTAAACCCTAAACTTTAATAGATAATGCCTGTGTTTGGAGCCTCCAGGCAAGGACTTGCTCAGGCAGCTATAGTCTCCGCACATGATGAGGAGGCCTAGATGACCAATCTTTTCCCCTAAAAGTAATTCCCCAATGCAATGATAATCAATGCCCCTTTATACTACCAAATTATAGGTTAGGGGGTATATATATATATATATGAATAGGGGATGGGAGGTTTAATGTTATGGAGGGAAGGGATTTGAATAGGGTTTGGGGTACAGCGTGCTATGCATGAGGTTATTTTACACTTGCAGTAACACTTACCACCACAGGTAATAGGTGGTGAGCAAAAACAGTGCCCGAATGAAGACCTTTTATGGACAGTCACTGTAAGGGCGAATGGCCCAAGTTATGCGCATGTAAAGAGTAAAGAGTGCATGCGGATGATACTTTCAATTACTCCCTAGTGTGCAGAGCTTGATGGTGGTCTGTGTTTTCGGCTCAGGCACCCTAAGCCTTAGACCCTAAACCCTAAGCCCCAGACCCTAAGCCCAAAATCCTAAACCTCCTTAAGCCCTAACGGCAGGTCGCACCAAACCCTAGAACGTCAGGCCAAAGCTTAAAAAGCGTAAAGCCAACCTCCTCCCCCCCCCCACCCTATCCCACCCCCTTAACTATCCAGCCAAAACTCTAAGCCCCAAGCACTCCATATTCTACCCCCACCCCCCCCCCACCTAAATCCTCTAACCTTTTTCCGAGCTTGTTCTTTCCCAAGCCCTAATCCTGCGGCTGGGAATGGATGCACAAACTTATCGCGATCACTGCCTCATCATTGTGGGCAGCGGTGAAGCCGCCGATGAGGTGCATCTGGAGTCTGGAGTTTGTGGTTCCCCTCTTTTCTGGGCCTTATGTTAGGGTTTAGAGTTTAGGGTTTAGGAAGATCATGCTAAATTGAGACCCTTGGCTCTTAACAGTTTCCTTGGAAATAGACGGGTGACCGAGCCCTTCGCACCCTACACCCTAAACCCTAAGTTGCGTGATCATGATTAGTAGGCTACAGGCCGGACTCTATTGGACCTCTTCTCTCAGTACGGCTTCATATGGAAGTTTCCCAGACTGAATAGGGGACACCAAAATAGACCCCAAAATGCTATAATATTATCCGTAGTATGCGGAAAAGTGCAATAATCCTTAACATGCGGACCTTTAAAAGTAACCCTAACTTTAGGAAGCTCAAAGCTCCAAACCCTACACCTTATATATCCCTGTATAGTCCCCATATACCCCTATAAGCCGTTAACGGGCACCGCCTACTCTCTTAAAAGTTCCCACAACAGCCATACGTACCCGGCCGGGTGCCAGACGGCTCCAGGTCGAGCGCCCTTAAATGGGGTTATAGGGCAATATATCGGGTTCTTTGGGGGACTACAGGGATATATAGGGTTCAGGAGTTAGAGCTTATTAGTGTTTGGACAGGGCCTCCTGATGAAATACTTCAGGGTTTCTAGGCTTTAAGGGTTTAGGGTTTAGAGCTTAGGGGTTTAGGGTTCAGGCAGCATTATTTGGCGTGTTGGTACATCTGGAGACTACGATCGAGTCTTGGCCTCTAGTTCAACAGCTACAGATAGCCCAAAGTTTCGCGTTCCAAGTCAATCAGGCTGGCACACTTTTGAGAAGCTTCAGCTTGGAAGCCTTCAAATAAGCCTTTTTTAAGGCGTCCATCAACTTGAGGAGCCATGAAAGTCTGACCCCCCAAACCCTAAACCCTCTAAACCCTAAACCCTAAACCCTAAACCCTAAACCCTAAACTTGATTTTCAGCCGATTAGACTGCTGAATCTTGCTATGCAAGGCTTTCACTGCACGGAAAATCCTTTTGGTGACCTTGAATCTTCTATCCTCAGCCCCTGGGCCCGCGATCTAGGATTTAGGGCTGACCTGCAACCAGAACCAAAACCCCTTCAGCTGAATTTCTCAGCCACAAAAAGCGGAAAAGACCGTGTATCCATTTGCAGGTTTTTATCCTTGGAGTCAATGCCATGGGTCAGGCTCCCCACTCATTAGTATCCTAAACCCTAAACCACATGGGGACCCTGATAGGTTATCCCCCGGTCTTATGTAAGCCTTATATAGGCGTACCCACTTGGTAACTTTTCACCTGAATCCTCAAACCCGAACCCCAGCATATAACTATAGATCCCCCCAAGAATACCACAACCCCTTTTATTGGGATGTCCTCTAGGCACCTCCCTACCTGGTAATTCCCTGACCTAACCGATGCCAGGCACTGGCGAAGCGTCGCCTAGCCGCCGGAGGAAAACGGGGGCGGGCGGGGGGGATGTGTGAGGGCTGGTTGGAGGTTAGAGGGCTCAGGGTTCAGTGTCTAGGGTTATAGGACTTACGGTTTAGGCATTCAAGGTTTTTAGGATTGTACCCTAGTAGCGAAGGGGTATATGGGTATCATATTGGGGGAATTGTTTAGCCGTACGACCTCAAGTTTGGAACCCTTAAGGTATGGGGTGTAGGTATCAATGCCCAGGGCTTTAGAGCCTAGAGTTTCAGTTTATTGAAATGGCTTGCGTACGAACGTTCCAAAGAGAAAGCTCTACGATTCCTTTGTACTTCCGCTGAGGTTCCCAGTACCCTCAGGAATTGCCAACATTATCTGTAAAACCCGAAATCGTATAACTGATGCTAAAATTCCTACATGACCCTACGTGCTTTTACAAGTCCCTAAACCCTAAGGTCCCCAAAGATGTCTAAACCTTAAACACTAAAACCTAAACCCCAACCCTAAACCTGGTAGGACGGCTGGCTCATTTTCAGACAAGAGGGCCAGGGGATGGCCGTGTGAGCGTCCGAGCTTTCGAAGAGTTGCCCGGCCGCATGGATGCTTTAGGGTAGCAAGAAAATAGTAATAACTTAGGTGGACCCCCCACCCAGTAATACTGACTATAAGGGATAGTAGGGATTATATTAGGGTCCTATAATATTCCTATTATACCACTATTACAGGGTGGGGGGTCCTCCTATAAGTAATAATAGTATCAGGAGGATGGCAATACAGGTTCAGGTGTGAAGTCAGGATCTCTTGCATTGAGCTCCAATGTTTTCTTGGGGTTTAGGGTTTAGGTTTTGGGGGGTAAGGTATTCTTTGGGTTGTCGCTGTGCATTTTCATTATGGTGCAGGGGCTCCTGGGCTACTGTTCTTGTGCAGTTTTCGGGGTTCCATGTTAGATTGAGGGAGGGTTGCCACTGAGTAGCCCTACCTGGGTTTAGGGTCTGGGGATACTTGCCCAAAATAATGGGGTTACTTGAACGCAAAGTGGTAGGGAATTGTATATAGGAAGATAGAACATAACAGTAGCCTACTGGCTTTCCAGGTAAGCCTTAAACCCTGAACTCTGACCCCTAAACCCAAGTACACCAGGCTGGATCACTGCTTTCTCTGGCAGCCTCCGAGGCTCCATTTAGTCTTGGGCAAAAAGGAGTTTAGATTTTGGGGTTCAGAGATTTAGGGTTTTAGGGTTTAGTGGTCACGGCTGTAGGGTTGAGGGTTTCAAGATTTCGGGTTCTAGGATGAACTTTAGGGTTCTAGGGATTTCGCGTTTCAAGATTTAAGGTTTAGGGATTCGGGGTTTGGGTGGGGTGTAGGGAATGAGGGTTTGGGGATGATTGGTAGCAACGTGTGGAGCGGGGTCAGGGTTAGTTCAGGATCTGGCAAGACCCTCCCCAAAACAATAGTTTCCCTTTAGGGTTTAGGGCTTCGGGTTTGGGGTGCAGGGTTTGGGGTTAATCTCGAGCAACTAGTTGGGCGTTTTGTAGGTCAGGTCTGGATTTGGGGCTTGGGCTTGAAGGTGAGCTTTGATTAGGACATCAATCAGTGGACCCCACACTTTAACCCTAAGCCTTGGGTACTGCCCGAGGGGGGGCAGTACCCAACCTAAGCCCTAAATCCTGATGCCTTGGCCTCAACCTCCTCCAAATCAAAACGTTCTACCCCACCCTACGCTGGATGGAGGAAACTGTAAGACCCTTGAGAATATTGTAGTTTCTGGGTATTGAGTAAAACAGTAAAGCCCCTAAACTCTAAAGCTAAAGTTCCCTAAATCAGGTGGTACAAGATTGGGACTCCATACATAGCCTTAAATCCCAAACCACGCCCCAGCCTCCTCCAAAACTGAGGTGTAATGAGGGTTCAGGGGTTAAGGGTTGACCTCCTAAAGCCCTGCTTTAAAAGACGTCGTGCGAAGTCTACATATAGGGCCCCTTTTAGGGTTTCATGTTACTTTGGCTTGAGGGCAAAACCTTAAACCCCCAACCTCAAGTCCTAAATCCTAAACCCTAAGCCCTGAGGGCAGCCACTAGCAGCTTTGGCAAGCGCCTAGCTCCGTCATTCCGGACCTACTGGACCAAGACTGGCCCGGATGCGGTGGAGCTTCTGGCTGCCTGGCCTGCTACCCTTTTTTCATGGTTTCCCCTACTACGCCCCTCTATACTACACCGACTAGGTTCCCCCCTTAGTTACCTTATTTAAGGATAATTAGGCTTAATTAAAGCTAATTAAGGGGGTATGGGGAGGATAATAGGGGAACCCATGACTTTTGTGCATTCCAGAAATGGGAATCTCGTTTGCATACCGCCAGAATCTACGGGCTCACAAAGACGGCTTGGATTTTGTTGGGTTCCCGAGGCCTTAAATCCCAAAGTGCTTCTTCGAGACTGAAGGGGTTCGGACTTGACCTGACTTGACTTTGTGCTGTCTCAAAAGCCCAGGACTCTTTCAGGGTATCTATTGCCGGGCTGCTGATTATTCCATTTGCAAGGAAAATCTACTTTAAAGGGCTCGTTGAGGCCCATGCAGAAGAGCGAAAGGATTGTCCATGACTCCATGACACTGGGTTCCCTTACTACCCCCCCCCTAAGTTAGCTTCAATTTCGCATGCATTCTCTTTTCCATTATCCGTATATAACCCCTATAGAATCCCCTATATACCCCCTTTAAGGCCCAGATGGTACCCTTGAGTAACGAAGCGAACCCATACCCTCCAAGAGTCAGAAGCCTTGAAGCCTGCCGCCTCCAAGTCTGAAACCTCAGCCCCAAACCCCAAACTGAACACCTGTTTAGGGTTTAGGGTTGAGGTTTTAGGGTTTAGGGTTTAGGATTTAGGGTTTAGGATTTAGGGTTTAGGGTTTAGGGTTAACTCCAACCCAACCTCATATCCGAATAATGTAGTAGCTCCTTCTCCATCCTTCCTTCATATGCCCATTTCATTGTTATTTGTCTTTACTCTGCAGAAAATCCTTGTGCATCCCTATATAACCTGTATGCCCCTGGGACCTGCAAGTAAGGGATCCTTATTGGCCTGAACCGTAAACCTTAAATCCTAAACCCTAAAAGGTTTAGGGTTTACCCTAAAACCTGAACCCTAACCCTAAGCCCTAGGCAGACCATCACCTACAAATCTTCTGCTCCGGTGGAAATATGCGGCGCTTTGTCTGCGTGGGATGCGGTTTATGAGTCCCATAGTAGTCCCCTATTCATTCCCTCCTATACGCCACTTAAGGAGTTTAGATGATGGCTCATCTAGGTTACATGTATATAAATATTCATAATATATATATATATAGAGGGATGCATAGGGTTAAGGCTGGAGTGTAAGGGTTTGGAGTCTAGGGCGCAGTGGAGGGTTTTAGGGTCTAGGGTTAAGGGTCTAGTGTCAGGATCTAGGGTTTAGGATTGCTCCAAGGGGCTGTTTGGGATGTCTCTTTGAGATGCTGCTGGGCCTATAGGTGGGCCTAGTAGTTTTGTGCAGGGATTGTAACCCTAAACCCTAAACCCTACACCTAGGGAGCATTGTGGGTTTGGGGGCCATTTACTGTGCTCAAGCACTTGGGGTTTAGGGTTTAGGGTTTAGGGGTGGCAGTTCACCTTGTCATCTGGCATTGCACGGAAGAGGATATGCATGTTGTAGGGGTGTTTCTGTATACCAGTCATGGATGAACCACCTCTACACATGCTGATGAATAACGTCACATCGTCACATGCCATACAAACCTTGCACCTCCATTCAACTGCGCTGTAGCTTGGTAACTTAATTTGAGTCCCTTGAAGCCTTATACACCCGTCGCAGAGGGTCAACTTTCGCTTCATTTTCCATTTGTTCCATCTGGTTCTCCGTTGTGATGGTGATTTCAGTCCCTTCATAGCAACCCAGGCACACAAGTTCATGGCACAGAAAAATCTGATACACCGTTTCTGGTCATCTGTCCTGTGCCGACATAATTCTGGTCAAGACCACTATCAAGAAGTTGGCGCTGGAATATTGAGACTGTAAGTCACCAAAGCCGTGTAGGGTTTCCTTCATCAACTGTATGCGTCAGCGGTGTCTTGTGACGAGATCCCCCCACAACACGCTGTCTCGAAAAGCTTATGACCCCTAGATGCTATCGTGATGTCCCGAATATTTCGCAGTTAGGGTTAAGAGTTCAGGGTGTATCTGTTCCAGCTGTGCTTAGAATACCAGCAACAAGCATCCTAAAATACAGCTAGTAGAAGCGCTCGCAGCCTTGGGCACCGGAACTTCTGGTTTTATGGCGTGGTTTCCTGGTGCTGCTTAGTTAGGAGAGCGGGGAGTGGCTTATGCTTATAGGGGCAGTGACGGGATAGGGTTCAGGGTTTAGGGGAATACATTTTGGGTTGTCCAAGTTATGGTCCGCTTTGGGAAACCCTAAACATTAGGCACAGTGTTACTTATACTAGGGACCCAAAAATGGGACAATGATCTTGACAACCTACCGTATAGCGAACGGAAAAAGAATATGGGAAACAATTACTAGTTTACGTTGGACTTTGGATCATAGGGACCGCTGTAGGGGAGTACCTAGCAATGGAAAAGCACAGCACTTGGAACCTAACCACTAGTTTGAGGTGTTGGCTGTAGAGCTGAGGGCTTAGCAGGGAATGGGGGAATGGGGAGGGATTTTTCTACCGGAATCTATTCCCCAACTCCTTGCAGAGCACCTGGTAGTGGTCTGTGTGAGAATTTGGCTTTGCTTAGGCCAGGGGTCCTGAGTGAAGAGCGCGGGTCAAACTCCGTAAGCCTCAGACCCCAAAGCCCACAGGCGGCCTCAGACCCTCATTCTGCAATCCTAAACCCTAAACCCTAAACCCTAAATCCTAAACAGTAGTTTCCATTTCCTTTTCCTGTATCCCAATATAACCCCTATATAACCCCATTCAGCTTCCCAGAGCTCATCAGTCATCAGGCACGTGCGGATTATCGATGCAGAAGGTGCTGTTGAGGCGGAGATTTCAGGCCCGGAGCCCTAAACCCTAGCCTTCAACAGGGTTTAGGGTTTAGGGTTTCTAAACCCTTAAGCTGGATCAATGTTAGGAATCATTCTACTTGTTGGGATATGAGATTCCTTAAATCTATGTAAAACGGATCCTTTTTTCCTAGGGTCATGTGGCGTAAGTAAACCCTGAACCCTAAGCCCGTTGGATTTAAGGTTTAGGGCTTGGTGTTCAGGGCTACTCAAGCAGAAGGATCATCAATGGCGCAAGCTGGACAACCGTGCGCAGTTTCGACTAGGGTTTAGGGTTTTAAGGGTTTCTTCAACCCTAAACCCTAAACCGCGTTTAGGGTTTTTTTAGGAAGGAGGCACCTGTGCAGTGTCCAGCAGGATGGAATAATCTTGGGGTCAGATATTGCTGATCACTGATATGTCTGGTTTAGGGTTTAGGTTTTAGGGTTTAGGGTTTCTTGCAGAAGCCCCAGAAGCTGGCAAACTAGACTGTAGAGAGAGACATTCTCCTTAGGCTTCATCAGCGTCGGGATAGCATAGAATTACACCAGAATGAAGTGCTCTGAGTTAATCTAGAACCCTGAAAAATTGACACTATTCCCGTACAGGCTGTGGCACAGCATATGCCAAACCCTAAACCCCCTAAACCGCCGAGAAAATCTTTATTCACGATTTTTCAGGCACGCACATACTATCCGCGGAGTCTCCTATAAAAGATACAATCTAAACTCCTTAACGGGTTATATAGTACATATAGGGGGGGGGGTTACATAGGCGAGTATTGTAGGGGCTATTAAGGGGGATACTTTAGA
>CAJNIZ010011299.1:0-11120 GCA_905231905.1 Symbiodinium pilosum | reverse complement strand
TCGTTCTGAAATCCAATTAGGAATTTGAGAGAAATCGTTTGGGACGCCTTTCAGGAATCTGTAGCCGCGATGTAGCTGCTCTGTTCACCTAATTGCATCTGGAATTCTATCGGGGTTGGTTCTTTGGGGGGGGGCGGGGGGGTGAGCACATATATGTATATAATTGTAGATATATGTATATATATATATACGTATGTATGTATTCCCTTATTCCCTACTAAGCTCAAGTAAGTTTTCTGCCCCTGAACTCCTCAGCGGCTACGCCATCGGACCATTCTCGGGTGATCTCATCGAAGGAACCGTACAGCCTGAGCCCCGGGACTGCCTACAGGTTGAGGGTTAAGGGTTCCAGGTTTAGGGTTTAGGACAGAAATATTGGGATTATGGAAAAGGAAATGGAAACTACTATAGTGGGGTTATGGGTTTAGGAGAACTCCACAGGTATGTAGAATATTTGCCTGTTGGCCATATTTTGGGGTCTGGGGCTATTATTTTATCTACTTTTGGGGTCCAGGAACACGTCAAAGAGGGTCGGAGAATCTGCAAGGCTAGTTTCTGCAGAGCCTATGCTAGTCTATGCCCATGTAAGTGGCAAGTCATGTGATTATAGCCTGGGGGTGTAGCTTGAACAGGAATCTGTGGGAATTGTGGGGTTCGTGGAGTTCCAACATGTCTTCAATTACTCTTACGAGCTGCTGAGACGGAAAAAAGAACTGACTGGCGCAAGACACAGCAATCCACTAGTGGTGCATTCCTTGGCATGCAGGGACAACTATGACATATACCAGGAACTGCCACTCCAATGATCATGTAGTGCTGCTCAGCTTCAGCAATCAGCAGATAGACCAGCAAAGATATCAACGGTGTGGCACCAGAAGAGACTCCGACTCATAAATGACTAAACAATCATGCATCATGGAACATCTGAGGCGGTCACTGATTCTGCGTAATGGACTTGGGATTCAAGCAGTGTACGTGAACCTGTTGCCAGGATTTCTGGGGTCTGCAGCAGCGCACGTCATGGGGCTTACGCTTTGGAGATTTTTAACCAAGACCTTCACATTACCCTTAATTGGGGTTGTACGGCCCAAGGTAGTGCGCATATACTGCGGCCCTGATCGAAGAAGCAAAAAAGAGAATCACAAAGACAGTATAAAGTGAATGCATAGCAAGTTTTTAATTCATTTGATGCCACCCATCTCGTAACCATAACTTCCTGGGTTAACATGCCTTAATTGCCTAACCGTCATGTTTTTTTGCTATCGGGGCTCAGCAGAAATGCCGCTGAGGCAAGTGTCTTTTGGCCAAAGACTTAGAAGTTGCCGAGTCATTTTCTCCAGATATAGACGTATCCCCTGTTCTGACCACCGGATACATAAAGGGACTAAAGGGGTCCACCCGAAGTATTGGCTTTGTCCAGGTTTATATCTTGAGTTTAGTCTCGGGCAAGCAAGTGGTAGTTTCCAGAAATAAGAGGACCCCAATATAGACGCCAAAATACTAGAATCCTTACCCTTGCAACCCCCCCAATTGTTACACCTAATTTTGGGAAACCCCCAAATAAGGGGAGAGGAGCAGGTAAGGTTTGTACAAATTTTGTAGGGTTCAGGTCGGGAGTTTTGACCGAATTTTGCGCGGGCTTTTCTTCTTGCTTTTGTCCTGTACAATTTGTATTTACCTGGGCTCGACGGTTCTGGGTTTAGGATTTATGGCTTTTACGGGGGTTTAGGGTTCAGGGTGTTTAGCGTTTAGGGTGTTCAGGGTTCAGGGTGTTTATAAGGGACTTACTGAGAACTAACCACACAGGTACCAAATGTCCTCTCAGAAGCCACTTCAGAAATCCTAAGACCTATTTTGCCCTTAAGATACATGCAAGTGTCGAAGCATGTTCCCTGACCTTCGTCTGCGGCACGATTGCAGTTCAGGTGTGTTGCTGGTAGCTATCCAGCTCATGCGAGCTGTGGTCTAAACTCCTTGAAGGGGATTACATCGCTGATTTGGGGCTATTCTAGGGATTATCTTGATAAGGGGGATACTAGGAGTTTGGACTATAGCTCATGTAATGACATCCCACAACACTTGTTAGGCTCCCGTTGCTATGTTTTATCTGCCCGTTCCCTACATTTTAATCCTGAGCCTTAAGCTGAAAGAGCGTGCTTAGAAATCATATAGAAATAATGTAGAAATGATATGATAATAACATAACAACATGATAGTAAACTAGTACTATCATAGTATTTGAAATCTGCACAAGGAGATGACCCTGATGCCTTCTGGTAGGGCGAGGATGTCTTGTCAGGGTCCAGCAAGGACGTGCAAGCTCGCTGCAGCCTTGTTGCTCGGTAGATACAACTTGCCCAAATGCTTAAATTGGTTTGGGCCCCCGCCACAGTAGGTGCCGCTTTGAATATGGGATGTCCATAGACAGCCTATGATTTCAGAATATTTGATCCAAGCATCATCCTCACATGTAGGTCTGAGTAAACCAACTCTGTTGTAGTCCCCAAACAATCCCGCTAGGACAGCGTAGTGCACTTTCGGACAAGTGACCCTAAACCCTAGGCCCTAACGGGGGTTGATGGACGGGAGTGCTTTAGCTTATGGATCGCAGTTGTTGGGTTCCTGGTTTGGGGGGTTGCCCTGGGGCTCGAAGTCTTGGGTCCCAAGATCTGTCAACCCTGAACCCTAAACCCTACAAAAACTACTTTGAACTTTTAATCGTGGCTTTGAAGCCTCTTACAGTGCGGGGCAGCAGGCGAAACCATTGATCGGGACTGCGTCTGGTAATTTAGGATTTGGGTTTCAAGGCTTAGGATGTTACTTCAAGATGTTCAGCTGGAGGCGAGAGGGTCATTCGGTGTTACATCGCAAGAGACCGACCCAATTCCTGAAAATACACGTTTCCTGAACCAAGAAGAGTACCTGCTTGGCAAACGCAAACATGTCCATGTAGGACCCCTGGATACCTACATGGGAACACCTTGGGGCCCAAGATATACATACCATAAACCTTCGAGGACCCTTATGGCAAGCAGGAAGTGAGAGGCGGGCGAGCGGTAGCAGCACGTCTTGCCACCGCCAGTTGGGCCCACCAACATCATTCCGTGACCTTCGGCTTCGAACCGTTTAGGGTTTAGGGTACTGAATATGTAGCGGCTGTCAAAACACAACTTCCTTGTGGGTATACACTAAATCTATGGGTTTGAATTATGAGGACCCCAAGAGCGACCGAAATTCTAACAACTCCCCGTGTAGGCATCGGGGAAACCGTGAGATTGTGCTCTGACATGCTCCACCTTCCGTTTGCTTCTAATTGCTACGATTGATTCACAGCATGCTGCACAACATTAAGTTCCAACACGCAGGGAATGATGGTACAATAGCACGCTTCAGGCCATGCAGTATTGTGCATCAAACGTCTGGATGCTATCTCAGTCTTGACTGCCTTTAGGCTTGACTGTCCAAAAACTGCTGAGGACCTGAAATAGCTACAGTTTCCAAGAATTGCGCCAACACATGTCTCTAGTCCCCACAGTAACGCTCCCCAGGGTCCCAAACCCTACTAGTGACCAATCTTAGCCCAAATTACCCTAGGAAGAAAAAAGGATCCTGTTTACATAAATGTAAGGAATCCCATACCCCAAAAAATATAAAGGATCCCTAACATTGATCCAGTAATCGCAACCCTATTCTGATAGACCCCCAAGTCAAGAAGCAATCCTGAGGCCGCCACGAACCTGGATCATGTCCTGAGGATGGTTTTAGATTTTAAGGGCTTAAGGTTTAGGGTTTTGTTGGGTTCAGGGCTTAAGGGTGTAGGGTTTATTGGACTGAGGGCTTAAAGTTTAGGGTCTTGTTGGGTTTAGGGCTTCAGTGGCTTTAGGGCTTCAGGGCTTATGGCATCAGTCCTACGGAGTCTCTCAGATGAGAACGCAACAAGTAGGTGACAACCTCTCCGCAACTGTAAACCATTCCTGCGTAGCCCCCCCCCCAAAACTTGTGCGAGTACCCTTTTTAACTTGATAGAAACCCCCCAATGCTCCCTATAAACCCCAAACCCTAAACCCTAAATAACCTCAAGGTGGCAAAATTGCGAACAAGCATCGAATAGTTCGAACTGCTTCTTGACAAAGTAGGGAGTGGGCTGCAACGTCTGTGCCAGGCCTTGGGTTTGGGGTTTTGGGTTTTTAGGCTGTTTTGGGTTTGAGGGGTGCTTAGCGTTTTTTAGGGTTGAGGGTTTTTAGGGTCTTTAGGGCTTGATGGTTTTTAGGATTTTTAGAATGTATTGGGCTTGAGGGTTTTTAGGCTTTTCGGGGTTCAGGTGCGAGACTCTTGTGACCATAGGGGTCTAGGGTTGCGGTTTGCACAGGGTGTAAGGTCTGCGTGCTTCCACAGAGAAGATTCCACTCCCCGCGCACACAAGCGCCCAATCTGAGCAGCGTTATTCTGTTTGAAACAAGTAAGATTTGATCATGCTCTGCTTCAAAAATCTGATACCCAACACAAAGGATGCAATCTGATTCTATATTGGGGACTAGAGCCTCCACAAATCAAATATTGCATCACTACCTGCTCATTTATCCAAAAACCATCGTCAACTCAGCTCTCAACCAGAAAGCTGGGTTTCGGGCTCAGGGTTTAGGGTTTAGGGAGTGAATTTAAGGGTTTGGGGTCTGGGGAACCCCCCCCCTGCAGCTGGCCAACTTTGCCGGCTTTGTCAGCGGTTGAAAGATTACCCAACAGCCGAGGTACATGGGTGGTTGTCAAAATTATGGTCCCTTTTTGGGGTACCCTAAATAGCGGGTGCCTTATTATAGTACGGATCCAAAAAGGGACCATAACTTTGACAACCACCCACATACTGAACAGCCGGATTACCAAGTAATCGCCAAGACCTGAATCCCCGTGTAGAACCCCAAAAAGCCACCTGACCCCTGCATCATAAACCTAGTAAGATAATGTAAAATACTATACCCCAAAAGGAGGATATAATCCTACTCTATATTGGGTACCATAGTATCCCCAAATAAAATACTACTCATGTCAACTTGAACGGACACCCGGAGCTTTAGCTTGGATCGGGGCTCTCCGTGTGACATGCCTCCTCCAGCCTGTCGCTAGCTGTGTGTGCTTTCGTTTTCAGGGGGTGGTCAAGAAACCCTAGAAGCCCAGTTACCTGTATATTGGTTCCCTGTCCTTGGGTCCCTATATAGACTTATATTATCTATAGCCCAAGAACCTACTATATGGGTACCTGGGCTTCTAAGGAAACATTGAGGGCTTAATTGATTTCAGGAGTTTAGCGATGCTTTTTGGGTGAAGAATGGCTACAGAGCAGTTGATGGCTCCGACGTTTTGTCTCCTCATTGTCGCAAAGCTAATTGAGGTTCCCGCCCCAACACACCCCGAAACCCTAAACCCTAAACTCCCAAAACCGAAACCCTAAACCCTGAATCCTGAACCCTAAACCCCAACACACTTGGCCTTCCATAATCCATCTGGGGCCTTTCCACCTGCCAGAGCTTGTGCTGCAAATGCAGAATGCAAACCCTAATAACACCATCCTAGTTATGGTAGTAGCAATAGTGAATATGAATGACAATATCAAGTTTTGAGTTTTGGGTAATGGCATTCAAGAGATAATGGGAATAAGAGAAATGAAGGAAATTATAACAATGATAGTAAACAGTGCTCTTATGAGTACCTGGAGCACTACTATTGTTGCCTTGACTGTGCTGCAAGTCTTTCTGGCTGTGGTTAATTGCGGCATCTCGCAGAGCGACAATAACTAAGCAAATGCAATGTGAAGTGTCATCAAACCGTTCCTATCATGGTTACACTGTAGCTCTTACAAATGCAGGCAATTAGACATCGAATCTTATAACGCTCACCTGGGCGCTATTGGATATGCAGTAACCTCTCGTATGCCAAGAATGTGCGTACTGCAACTACCATCTCTTCTTCTACTACCTAAACCCTAAACCCTAAACCCATTTCTACTGCTCTGGACAGCGATGGATTCAGCTTCTGCTACTGCAACCACCGCTCCTGCCACTCTCACTTTCCCAGACCCCCCAAAAGGATCATAAAAAATGGAGCCCCCTAAAAAATCCACTAGTTTCGCCATTGTAGTAATAGGTTCGTATTGGGCGGGGGGGGGTTCCATTTTTTTAGATCTTGTAGGGGGTCTGGGTTTATGCCAGGGCCACCCCGGGGAATAGGTCGGAGATAATGTTCTCAAAGAGCGGCAGATCATCTTTCAGGAACTTTGGCACCTGAGGCAACCCAAAGGGTCCATGTAGCTATGTAGTACATACTTACGGCCCGAAGGGGTTTCTATAATATTGCTTTCGGGCCAAAGTGTATACTATATAGCTACATGGACCTTTTGGGTAAGTATAGTTACCAACGGTTCGTAAGGAATAAGGGAGTATATGAAAGAGGGGGTATGTAAGGATGTCTTCCCTTAACCCTAAACCCTAAACCCTAAACCCTAAACCCTACAAACCACAAGTATACTCAAGGCTTCGAGGTGGTTGTGCTCCCAGGTCTTCTGGAGTTCTGGAGGGGTACATAAGTGTGTGTGGGGGATTTTTGTAGGTTTTGGGTAGGTCATGGAGGTATCTCTAGAGTTGTTGTAGGTATTTGGTGGAAGGGTGCAAGTTAAAGTAAGTTCTTCAGCGTAGGGTTTAAGAAGGAGCTGGCACAGCTACTGTTGATGAAGAAGCTTATGCACCACCAGCATGCTTCTTGAACCCTAAACCCTGAACCCTAAACCCTTAAAAAAAAGGACACCTTTGCGCGACCTCGGGGATATCAAATCGGAAGCCATAAGTACATCATGGGGTGCCCTTCTGGTTAGCCCCTAAACCCTAAACCCTAAACCCAAAACATCTCAGGCCTTCCGATGGCTCTAACTCATAGGATGCGGGGTCTCTAGGGAATATGTTGAGTCTTCAACAAATGAAACAGAGGACTTCAGGGTTAAGGGTTTAGGGTTAGGGTTTAGGGTAACTACAAACCCTGTAGCCATAAGAGCCAGATGATAGTCATATGGGCTGTTCTCAAAATTATGGGCCCTTCTGGCTATAGGGTATATTACGGCACCTAATATTTGGGGGGCACCAGTATGGGACCCTAATTTTGGGAACTACCCATATGGCCCTCGCTGCTTTGGATGGGTAACCCCAGATCTTCATGGTACAAATATTATAACCCGCCTTAAGTAGATAGAATATGGCATTGGGTATATTGCAACTAGATCCCTATATACCCCATATTCTATCTACTTAAGGGGCACCATAAGCAGCCGGGACATGGAAGGAGCTTAGGGACAATCAGACCGGATTCAGAGATTGAGGCTTCCTTTAGGATTGGGGTTGGGGTTTAAGGGTTGAGGGCCTAAACGCTAAACGCTTGTACCCTCCAGCCCATAGCCCACCCAGAACCATCCTAAGCCTTGAGAGCAGCCAAGGAATCTGCGTTGACATCTCGTAAGGCTCGCAACAAGATCTGTGACCTGGGGGTTTAGGATTTAGGGTGGGCAATAGGTAGGCAGGTCTCTCAGGGATATAGAGTGATCGTTGGGATATAAGAGCTTTACAGGGATTATGAAGAATCAGATCGAGAAGATAATGACCTAGACCCTCCTCCTACCCTCCATTAGGGCCTAAGTACCCACTATTAAGGACCATATATCCCCAATCAAGGGTACGAGGAAGGTCCTGGGATACATGAGCTGGATTCTGAGATGGTCGGGGGAAGGTAGGTCATTTGGCGAAGCACAGTTATCTATATTAGGACGTTTTGGCCTACCTAGCCTGGGCAAACTCTAAACCCTAAGTCCTAAGCCCTCAATCCTACATCCTGAGCCCTAAACCTGTCAACCTCCCAGGGAAGGTGGATCCTAAAGAGGAAAATCCACAAGACCATGTGGCCCGGATCCCTGTAAGTGCACGTTTCTAAAGTGTATAGGGCTCTCCCCGAAAACTAAACCCTAAATCCAGAAACCCTTGAACCCTAAACCCTAAATCCTTAAATCCTAAACCCCAAAACCCAAACTCCTAAACCCTACACCCCTAAACCCGAAACCCCTGAACCCTCAGCCATACAGCTTTGGACCCTGAAACCACTGCTGGGGGACCGAAGGAGCAGATGTCTTTCATAGGCCCCGTCTAATCCCCAATAGCGGTTGAGGGCTTAGGGTTTAGGGATTTAGCATTTAGGGTGTATGATGTGGGCTTAAGGGCCACGTAATATTGTTTTGCGTATGATAACACACCCGAGAGGAGATTCAATCTTGCTCTCTGTTGAGAGGGCTGTAACATAAACATTAACGAGGGCTGTATTGTTTTTCGTTTGATAACATGCCCGAGAGGAGAGTTCAATCTTAGTCTCTGTTAGAAGGGCTGCAACACATAAACATGCTCTATAGACCCTCCCTACTGTACCCTCTGCTCGGGCCTGAGCTATAACTCCAATTAACGAGGGCTTGGCCCTAAACCCTGAACCTTAAACCGTTTACAGTATCTACCAGCCAATATAGGGCCAGGGCAGAGTGGATATTTAGGAGTTTCTCAAGAGAAGGCGGGTGCCCCTAGGGTCCGGTGGACAGAGGGACTACCAGAGGATTATGGCGTTCCCTGCTTGGGATTGTATAGACATAGCATTAGGGTTTAGGGTTTAGGGGCATTACATAGGAGATCGATACAATCAGAGACTATTTAGGGACTAGGGAGTATTCTGAGAAAGCTCTCATTTCTGAAAACAAAGGCCCTCTCAATCACTTCAGCCGGGACTCTCGAAAGACTGTAGTAGAAACACAAATCGCGAATACGTCAGTACCGTCTGCATTTTATGAGTCGAGCCCACCCTGAAGTGGCCGAAGCGACATGCCATCATGGGGAGTGCCACATTAGGACCCCTACCAAAGGTTAACCCTTAGGTACCTATAAGAGGAGTATAAGGGAATCCCAAAAATTTCAGGGTCTAAGGTCCAAGCTAAGTCTCAAGGAGTAAACTCCCAAAAGCCTCATGGTCAGGTTTTAGGAGTTTAGGGGAGGAGGGTCCCTGATGCCCTCAGCAATATACCCAAAATCCCGAATCCCCAAACCCCAAACCACACGTGTGGGCACTATTATAGGGCTGTATGAGTATTGTAGAGGGTCTCTGATAAGGATCCACTCCCCCAACCCTAAACCCTGAACCCCAGACCCTAACCCCAAACCCTATCGTAAGGATCCACGCCCCCGCTCTCCCTTAAGCACTAGTAAGTCCTGAGTCGCGGGCTCACTCTGATCTGGGTACTGCCGCTTGTTCAAGCCGGCGGCCTTCACAGTTCCAAGAAATTTAGGGTCTAGGGTTCAGGGTTTTGGTATTCGCCACTTAAACGCAAAGAAGAGTGTAAAAGCAAGACGTGAAACGTGCACCCAAAAACACCGGTAACACTGGCAAACTGCATTTTGGGTGGAAATCCGCCTCATCATCGGCTCCACACAACAACCTTCTATCATATTCTCTCCTACAAAGATATACTATGTGAATGAATGAATATGTGTATCTCACGTACCTTCTCTCATCATTTAATTAATATGAATATAATATCTTGTTTGTGCAAATATAAGTATAACTTGAAATGCACACTATGGTTCATCATGGACTATACAGGACTATATGTGGTTTGCTCTTGAAAAAGACCCTCCCAGTACCCTCAATTGGGGTCATAGGGCACCTTATACTGGGTATTCAGGCCCTGACAAAGGGTGGTTGAAGGGTCTAGGTACATATCAAATTGGGTACAAGCAGCTGAGCAGATTAATTAAAGCTCCATACCAGCGCCAGAATGGTTGTCTGCCTCCTAGCTGCCTGCTTTGGATCTTGGTCAGCTTGCCATAAGTTCATACTTCATAGGCAATGGGCTGTGTAATGCCCATCAGCAATTCCCTCTGCTCATTCTTACTTGGTTGGCCTTTAGAGACCCTTGAAAAATGTTAGTGTAGATGGGTCACTATAAATCCAATAAGGGAAAATATTTAAGGAACCCAAAGGCCTACTCAGCTAACCCTAGACCCTAGACCCTAAACCCCTAAACCCCTAAACCCTATGCTACAAGTAACATCTGCGTGCCAGACAGCTCCCTGCAAGTGTCTAAACAGTGGGGTTCTGTAGAAACCTGGAACCTTAGCATTTGGGTTGTTCTCAAAATTCTAGGCCCCTTTTGGCTATAGGTCAAATTACGGCACCTAATATTTACGGCTACCAAATTCGGAGCCTAATTTTGGGAATTACCCATTTGGGGTAGGAAAAAAAGGCGAGAGTCCGCATTCCTTCAGGGTCAGTTTTAGATGTTAACCGAACTTGAGCAGGCCCTTAATAGTGGTTTAAGTACTTTCCATCTTATTTTCCAATATCCCTGTATGGTACCCCTTTATAACCCCTATATTAAGCCTATATATAACCCCTATGTCTTAAGGACTCAGGTGATCCTTCGATCAGGTAACTTGGTGCAGCTTCTGCCTCAATGACCGTCTTGACTGCTCGCATGCCATAGTCCTTGGAGGGTTTAGGGTGTAGGGTTTAGGGTTTAGGGTTTAGGGCTTCGGAATTGAATGCGCATAAGTTGGGATTCTGTCCGAGCCCTTGTGTGGAGGATTTGAGTACGCAGGATGCTAAGGTGCTGGGGGGAAAGAGGCGCCAAACAATTTGGCGGCCAGGTGCTTCGACAGGCCTGGCAGGTAACATGCGCTTTCTAGCAGCAGGCTTCAAAGTGTGCATGTTCTTACTTGCAGTCTCGATGTAACAATGTGACATAGGCACTTTGGCTGCTGCTGGCTTGTGAGCAATGCTCCCAAGAAAGCAGCTGCTCCTTACTAACCAAACCCTGGAAACCCATCAAGCTGGCCCTCCGCGAAGCAAGCAAACGCAACTCCAAAAGTACGTCCAAGCCTTGAATCAATACCCTTAAACCCTAAACCCTTAAACCCTTAAACTCTAAACCCTTAAACTCTAAACCCTTAAACCCTAAACCCTTAAACCCTAAACCCCAAACCCTAAACCCTTAAATCTATAAGTCACCAGCTAAGAAGTTGACATCTGGGTGTACCTCAGCTGGTACCATTTCG
>CAJNIZ010011298.1:0-11120 GCA_905231905.1 Symbiodinium pilosum | reverse complement strand
CCCACCCCCCCCCAACCCCCCCACCCCACCCCTAAAAATATTGAAGCAACTTGTACCGCTTTCCCCTCAGAACACGAAATTTGCGGCAAACGAAGGTGATGGAACCTATAATCAGCATACAATACATTAGGGTCTATACTGGGGTCCTCCTATTTTGAGAAACTACCCTTTATCTTTGTGGGCCTATGCACCAAGCATGGGTTTTCTGAGGAGCCTTTCAAAAAACAAATATGAAGTACCTCCACCCTGAGCCAAAAAAACCTAAACCCTAAGCCTCAAAAATTTGAACGCCAAACCCCAGCTCCCAACTTTCTACGCGCGTCCAACATACAACCAACTTGAGAAGCTTGGGTTCAGGCCAGCTCATGAAAGTCCGGAATTCTGTACCTGGGGCATATGGGTTCTTAGGGTTCAAGGCGTTGGGTTTAGGGCTTGGGGCTTTAGACTTTAGGGTGTAGAGCGTGAATAAGCTATCTATATGGGGGGTTTTCAAAAACTGGGGGGTCCCCATAGAAAAGATTACAGAATATTGGGGTCTACGTTGGGGTCCTCCTATTTTGTGTCAGAACCCACACAGTAAATTGCTGCAAAGCCCGAAGACACTGCAAAAAACATAGTAACCGCGACTAGGTCGTGGAGCAGAAGGGCGAGAGCTCAGTTTTGAGAAATGGGATTTCTCAAGCAAGGGGTCTGGGGGATCATGTGTGGACTAGAAGGGGATGATGTGCGGTTTAGGGTTTAGGGCTTACATGGATCTTCAACAATCGATCGAGAACCTCTCACATGGTAGTTGTCTTAAAGAGGGGCACCCAATATTATGAAAAAGACCCATAGTTTTGAGAAACTCCCACATGGATACGTCAGCTTCCGCGAGAGCTTGCTGTTTCCCATGCGCTTCTGGGTTGCAATCTTTGGGAACGGGCTTATGAGGTACATTTTGGTTGTTGAACCAAATAAAAGCTTCATATAAAGTACAGTAGCAAAGGTAGGATAAATCCTACCCTCTGTTGACATCTCAAATAGAGTGTTACTCATATGCTTGGGGGTGATTGCAAATCAGTGTCTGATGGGGCGCCAAGCTCGGTTCACTGCTAGTCTGATGAGGAACACACTGAAACCTGATTTCTTGTAGTTCTTCTCGAGCTCTGAGACAAAAAAAGCTCCAAACTCTAGAATCCCTGAAGACATTCGAACCAGCCAACTAGCAGGGTCGTCCAACGACATCCGCGCTGCCATACACGGCTCTCAGATATGTGCTACATTGTCCCCTCACTGTCTACCCAATCTCCCAGGCAAAAGCTCAAACAAAGCCTAATCCACGACCACATCGCAAACAAGAAATCCAAAAAACCAAGAGAAATCTGATGCTATGATGCTGCAAACTCTAGAATCTAACTGCCAAAGCCCGAGGCCAGAAGTGCCAAAAATTGCATGGGGCCCCAGAACCCCAATTTGGCCTTTGGTGCTGAAGGAATGAAAAAGAAAATGGAAACTACTATAATGGGTTATAGAAGGACTACTATAAGGATCCTTTCCTTCATTCCTAGCTAACCGAAGGCCGGCAATGATGAGGCACTAGTATCATGGCTTTCCTAACCACCTCCCAATAACGACACCGTTTGGGCTCTCACTCGCTCCTTTGAATCGTTCGCGGAGACCACGACAGTCAGGACATGTTTTAAGTGAGTGCAAATATGAAGCAAACCACGAAACAAAGAAAATAAAGAGGTGAACGAATCAATGAAACACACGACCAACCTTCCAACCTCCAGGTGGTTTCCGTCCCTGAGTTTTCCCCCTAGCTGGCCTGGTTTAAAAACACTTCATGCTAGTTGAAGCTAGATGAGGGGAAAATGAGGGAGCAGTTCGAGAACCCTTTCTACTGATTCACAGAAGAATCAGATTTTCTGGCAACAAGACAAAGTTTGCACGGACGCAAAAGTGCGGCAAAACACCAACCACAACTATCCTTCAAACAAGCATCAACTTCATGTTACTCCGCAAACCAGTACCCAGGATGCAATTCAGCCGTGCGGATGAGGCGCTCTGCTTGGTCGGGAACGGTCATTGGAATGAGAAGCTGTTAGGCGCGTGCAGGCTTAAGGCGGAGCATCCAGCGAGCTGTGGCTTGAGGGATACACAGGGAGTACTTGGGCTATATAGAGGTAGTGTAAGGTTATATAGGGATTGTGTACATGATTACCAGAGTCATTGACGCCTATTTGGAGTACCCTGTACCAGAAGCATGAAAGGAATCTGGAACCACAATATTAGGGATCATTTTGACTTCTACGTTACTCTGACACAAGAGTCCCCAGCTGCTTCGTTCTGCATTCTACGTCTAACAGTTCAGTGGAGAGCACAGGGTTAAAACTAAGAGCCTACGGTAGAAGCTCAAGAGAGGCAAAATGTGCATCAATCATGCTATTTTCTTGTTCCAAGTTGTTGGCCTGCACTTCTTTTAGAGTACGGAAACTCTTTGGTTGTAGATCTGTGACCATGGATTGAGGAAGCACATGCTTGGGCCAAGGAAGCGTGACCAACATCTGCGAATTTGAGGACTCCCCTCATAGGGGTCCACAACATGAGAGACCCTGATTTTGAACAATCCAATGATTTATAGCTTGAACTCATGAACTTCATGCAGTCCATGCAGGGTCCGTGAGGGGTCCCTCTTCCATGCTTCTGTTTCCAGTGTGTAACCATGCATTTAGATTTAGGTTCGTGATCCAGGGCCTGCATATGCAGAGTCTACATACAAATAAGAACCGAAGTGATGATGACGGAAGATACTCCTGGATGGTAGAAATCTTTCACCACTTAGGCCCCTAACCTGGGATCCTGATATACCTACTATATACCCTATATGTACCCGTAAGGGTCCCTAGAATCCCCCGGAAAAGGGCCGTGGTCATATTTGGGGCCATACTTCAAACCTTAGACATAAAGCGGTGCCTGCTTTCCTCCTTTCACAAAACCCTGCATGTTACACTAAACATGAAGCCCCAGGGATTTTATCCCTTAGGGTTCAGGGTTTAGGGTTTAGGGCTCCATCCAACATGTGAGATGGCGATCCTCTGGATTTCCGCGGATTACAAAAGGATTAAAAAAAAAAGCCCTTCGGGTCACTACCTAGATGTACGGATCTAGAGCTCTTGAGGCTTCTACATAATGTAGTCCAATTGGGCTTGTACACTGATGTTCTGGGGCAGGAATATTTTCTATCTAGGCATTTGGACCCTGTAGGATATACAGATAATCGGAAACCTCCAAGATGCCAGCATTCAAAGGCTGCGCGTGTTGGGCTACCAAGCTGACATGGAATCTGCATCATTTGAAAGAGGCCTACGTGGGGTTCCACGTTTGTTTGGGGAGGTTTGAGTTTAGGATTTAGGGTTTAGGGTTTTGAAGGTAGAGACTAGTATGTTCAACCCCGGTAGATGCTGGCAGCATTGTGCATAAGGGCAGGCAACTTCCTTTTTTCGGTGGGATAATAGGTGGCTCTGGG
The DNA here is from genome assembly GCA_905231905.1 of Symbiodinium pilosum. Taxonomy (NCBI): domain Eukaryota; class Dinophyceae; order Suessiales; family Symbiodiniaceae; genus Symbiodinium; species Symbiodinium pilosum. The sequence goes on along the minus strand of CAJNIZ010011298.1, from coordinate 7,612 downwards.
GACAGCCTACACACCAGGCCCTGAACTACCTAAACCCTACTACATGCCACAGACTCGGTTATGGCAGATCTCGTACTTCCAGACCAACCTGGAGCCTGAAAAGGGCACTCATGGACGACTGCCCCTATGAAGCGAAAAGAAGCACCAAGTTCCAGCGAGAAGTCAGGGGAGACACGCAGATGCCAAAAAAACCATGAACACCTCCTACCCGCAGAAACGGCGTAAGACAAGTGGGTGGAGGTTAATACAGTGGAAAACTTGGCTTGGGTGCTAAAGTTGCCGGAAACCCACAGTTAGCACACCAAAACCCTAACGGACAAGCTCAAAAGGTACCGAAACGCAGAACCTGCAGGTCGGGCAAGAAAGCACTAGTCTCTAAAAGCTACACCCCAAACGCTCAGGCCCAGAAACCCTAAATACCTCATAGAAGCTGAGCTCGCTAGACCCTAAACCCTAAACCCTAAATCCTCCATAGAAGCCTTGCAACACTGGCTGACCACTGGGAAGGGACACGGTAACCACCGGCCAGGTTTCCTTCCAGGTTTGCTTCGGGTTTGAGGGTTTTAGGGATTTGGTGTTTGGGGGTTTTGGGGTCTAGGGTTTAGGGTGCAGGGATTATATGTACATGTATGTATGTATGTATGTATGCATGCATGCATGCATGCATGTATGTATGGGGCGTGTATAGTGAAATGGAAAGTGGAAACTGCCGTTCATTTAGTATTCTTTAGGGTATATTTAGGGGAATGGAAAAAGAAAATGGAAACAGCTGTTTCATTTGGGGTCTTAGATAGGGCTGTATAGCGGATGTCTAGGGATGAGGGTTTACCGGATCCACGATTAGGATTTAGGGAGTAGGGTTTAGTGTTCTGTTTTCAACTTTAGGGATAGGGCTTATGGTTTGGGAATAGGGTTGAGGTATTAAAGTTGAAGGGTTTGAGTTTAGGGGCTAAGGTCTTGGATTGCTGGCTAGAGTTGAAGGGAGGGTCTACTTGACTTGGAGGTCCAGGGCTTAGGGTTTTGAGTTGGAGGTCCGGGGCAAGTAGAACCCACTTGGCAATTGGAGGTATACCCTAAGCACAATAGGATAACTGTAGCTATACGAGTTATCACCGGGCTCTAGGTAGAGTATACTAGAATCAAAAACTGGTTTTATAATCATCCTGGACCTCCATGTAGGGATCAAAGTTTGTATGGGGTTTCGGGTTTAGGGTTTAGGGTTTAGAGTTTAGGGTTTAGGGTTTAGGGTTTTCGGTTGTCGTGTCTAGGGTTTAAGGCCAGGGAGCCTTGGCAAGTAGCGTCATGATGGGAGGAACTGCGATTGCCTTGCGGCTTTTAAGGGTAGACAAGAACTTGTTAAAAGCTACTGAGTCCCAACTAGGCTCCAAGATTGTTGCCGAAGTTATGCGGCTGGGGCGGCTAAACCCAAGATCGAATCCACATCCTAACAGAAATGTGCAATGGCTTCCTTCTGACTCTTCAAAAAACACATCTGGCAGTGCACGAAGATTAGGAAGAGAGGGTCCAGCGCAATACAAAGAAAGGATTGGGTTCTCCCAAACGCGGGGATCCCAGAATTAGTGGTCTCTTTTCTTGGGCCCCTATAACAGGAGTCTCATATTATGGGATCCATGCGGAGGTCCCCCTATTCAGGGAAACTACCATGTGCTTCGCTAGGTTGGCGCTTACAGCTTGAACATCCTCCCATCCATAGGAAAGTGACTGCGACAACTGATCTGCAGCAGTACAGGCCATGTACATCATATCTGTCATATCCTTTTTGTTGTGCAAAATACAAGGCCGGCCACCAATTGAGCTATAGTCTAAACTCCTAGTATCCCCCTTAATAGACCCTATAATACTCCCCTATATAATTCCCTATCTGTTTAAGGAGTTTAGACTATAGCTCAATTGAGTACCATTGTGCTTTGTGCTGGGCTCGACCAAGGCGGCCTCCAGGCCTGCCATAAACGTGGCGTGACTTCGGTGATGATGAAAACAACGGAGCAGATCTAGGGTCTAGGGGTTTAGGGCGTAGGGTTTAGGGTTTAGGGTTCTTTGGGGTTTAGGGTTTAGGGTTCTTCGGGGTTTGGGGTTTAGGGTATTGGGTGTCCACCATAAGTCTTGCGTGCATGCAACTATCTCCCAAGCCTTGAACCTTGCACATTAAGCCGAATACCCTGAATCCTAAATGCTAAACCCTGTATAATCCCCATAATCACTGTAGTTGCCATTTTCTTTTCCATTCCAAGCTAACTCCCACCTGCTTCCAAGCTCATGGCATGCAACCCTCTCTCGCACATCTACGACGAGCCCGGTTCTCCGGAACTCTATTCAGGGTGAGAATCTAAATCCTCAAAACCACTGAACTTACTGATTCTTAGTAGAGAATATGGGAATATACTGTATATTATATAGGGATTGTATTCGCTTGGTAGGGAACATGGGAATATACTGAGTAGGTAGTATATAGGGACTGTATTCTCTTAGTAGGGAATATGGGAGTATACTATGTGGGTATTATATAGGGATTGTATTCCCTTCATCCCTGCAGAAAACCAGGAAGTCAAACACATGATCAGGTGCCGCCTTGTTCCCACCAAAGTCCTGGCACACAGTTTTGCCATAGGCTGATGGGGTCAGGCTTCCTGAGTTTCAGGGTTTAGGGTTGGGTTTCTGGGCTTCGCCAGAACCCTAAACCTTACTTGGAGGGTCAGGGGGACTCAGTAAGTACTGGGGATAACTAGGGTTATTTTTTGGGTTCTAGGAGTTATTAACCTACTTACCAAGTCCCCCTGACCCTCCAAGTAGACCCTTCAAGGTTGGGGTTTCGGGTTTTGCCCTGGAAGAAAGCCGCTGAAGCTTGAGGTCCTGTCGGGCCAGGGACGGTCTGGAGGTTCTGGTCGTGCTGGAGGTATTTGAGGTTTACAGCTTAAGGTTCAGGTGCTCTGTTCCTAAATACGGATGTATGCTTGAGGATTCGGGGCTTAGAATTCAAGGCTACGGGGTCAGGGTTCAGGGTGAAACCCTAAAACCCTATCTGTGCACATACACCTCTGACATACCCGTATATATCCAGATTTAAACCCAACATACGTAACCCCTGCCAGCCCCAAAACCCTTCAACCCTTAACAGTTAAGGCCTTCAACTCACTACATAATGACCACTTCCACGTCCTTCTCCATGGTTCGCTCCATCATTCTGATGTTTTAGACCCCTACACCCTAAACCCTAAACCCTAAACCCTGAGCCTTCCACAACACCAGTAAGCCTCTGTAAAGGGAACCCTCCAACCATGAATAATGCTCCCGGCCTTGGAGAGTAGGTCGTAGCCAACCTCTTTGTAAACCTTCAGCACGAGATATAGGGGCTTAGGGCCTAGGGTTTAGGGCTTAAGGTTTAGGGCTTTAGGGCTTAGGGCTTAGGGTTAGGGCTTAGGGTTTAGGGCTGAGGGTTTAGGCTTCGTAGGGCTTGCAAGTTTTCAGAGGTTCATTGGGTGTGTGGGTCTGTGGTCTGGGGGACTTAGGATTCGCAAAAATTGCTCCCTGGTCTTGCTAGGGACTTCAAGGACATGGCTGATAGGCATTCTGGGAGAGCAGCTATAGGGATCTGTTCCCTACAAAGCGGCTAGTAGATTGGCAGGTAGCAGTTTCTCTCTCACAATAGCCCTCTCTGCAACTACAATGGACTGGCTTGAACCTGAACCCTAAGCCCCAAACCGTACTACCTGCAAAGACAGTGTCCCATGTAATTATGGTCGGTTTTACCGAATTTCCTGCCATTTTGGGTCAAGGAGCGGGTTCCCTCACCAACCCCCCCTGAGATACTATCCCAACTTGGTTCCTCTTGCCGTAGTAAGCCTACCTACCATGCGCAATAGCACTGACCATAAGCACCAGAACCCCTGCTACTAAGTAGACAACAGACTTACTAAGCCAAGGGATAACTGTTCCCAGAGAGCTGCTCGACCAATGGGTGTAACGCAACTCAATGGCCCATGGCTGCAGCTATCCTAAATAGAAACTGGCCAGAACTACAGTTGCTACCTCCAAGTATACCCAGCAGCCTCTATGAAGGACATGGAGATGGAGAAATCTTCACCTCCATGGCGACCTCGGAACATACTGTTTGTGGAACTGTGGCTGAAGTCTGTTTTTGAAGGGCTTGAGGTTTGGGGTTTAGGATTAGGATTTGGGTTCTGGGGTTTAGAACTTAGGGTTTGGGGCTTAGGATTAGAATTCTGGTGGGTTTACTGGTTCTTGAAGCCCCGCGGGGGCTGCCATGGCAAATGTCCAAATCTTGCACGACCTCAACCTGTGTTCACTATAAGATTTGATTCGGTGTGCGGAGTTCTCGTTGCTCATGCTTGTTGGTGGTGTAGGCGTAGTGCAAGATTTCCTCCATCCACCATGAATGTTGAGGGATACGTAGGGTCCAAGGTTGCATGCTGAGATACGAAGCCTTCTCAAAGCCAGGGTTTCGTAGGGATTCTACAGATATGAGAGATCCAAGTAATGATTCTTACGTTGCTTGGCTCTTGGGGTTGGGGTTTGGGGTGCAGGCTTCAGGCTTAAGTACAGATTTGGACTTTTCCTTTAAAAGACCCAACAAAAAGAGAAAAGCCAAATTCTGGGACTTCCAAAGAAGGGCTCCCAGGATTGGACGGACGCATTCAGGGCTTCGCATGCAGAGAGATTTGGGGTTAGAGTTGATCAGGAGGGAGTCCCTGTAAGGAGACCTAGTCATACAAGGTAATGCCGAAGGCAGTCCAAAGTGGATCTTACGGCAACAATCGCCGAGGACATTCAAAAGCCTAAATAAGTGGCAAATGATTTGAACTGCAATATGCACATACCTCACACCATACGAATCTGCAACCCTACATGGGCGAGGAAACCTCCCACCCCCAGCCTACACTGGACCTGCACCCGGAGCCATAGATGTGCCCTGTGTGACGAAGCCATGCTGCACTCTTTGCCCGGAACCGTACACCCTACACCCTAAACCCAGCACCACGCATCCCAGATCCCTGATCCCCATCCCACACCCTTCAGCTCGTCCTGTTCGGCATTCCTCTATTGGGTTTGAACATAGACAAACTATTTCAAAAAAATGCATCCAAAAATGACCCAGTAACCCTAAACCCTCAAATACAGAGCACCAGGCATTCCAAGGCATCAAAGATGGTGCTCAATGACCTTGGGACAATGCCTCGCTCTTTGTGGTCACCACCTTGGCCGTTTCATACAGGAACATGGGGGGGGGGCAAAGTACTTAGGGAGGACGGAATCGGGAGGGGTTTAGAAGGCCTTGACCCTAAACCCTAATCTCAAAACAGGACATCCTAAATTCACGCAGTTTCAGGTTTGGGGTTTGTATGGTTTTTCCATACAACATCAACATGTGCCCTTGTCTAAACTCCTAGTATCCCCCTTAATACCCCCTGTAGTGGTCCCCTATGTAATCCCCCCCACTAAGGGTTTTGGCCTATTGCTCACATAGCTAAACGTGGATCCTACCAAACTCCGGGGTTAAAACCAACCCCTCGCTCTTCAGCCCTAGCCTGGGTGTGGGGTTTAGGGTTTGGGGCTGAGGGGTTTAGGGACCGCTGAACACTGAGACCTTGCACGCCTAGACCTTGTCCCCTGGACCCCTTGAACCCTGACCCTTAAGCCCATCAAAATAACAACTGCTTCCCTTTCATTGTCCATTCTCATTTCCGTCTGGTTATTCATTATCCCGAATTTCCACCCCTAAACCCTAAACCCTAATAATTTAAGCCCTAAACCCCAGTCCAACTCCGCACCCTAAAAACCCCTACAAATGCACATATACCCCCACATATCTCTATATAACTCACATATCACCTATATATCCCCATCCCAAAGATGGATGCCCTATACCCTAAGGCCGAAGGTTCAGGGCTTAGGGTTTGAGGATTTATGGTTGACAGTTCTAGGGTTCAGGGTTTTGGGGTTTAGGGTTTTAAGGTTGACGGTTCAGGGTTTTAAGGCTTTAGGGCTTAGGGATTCCATTATCTGTTCCATTCCTGTCCTGTCGCTACATAAGCCTTGTATTTGCATTCCATATGGAACTCGGCCTGAGTTATTGTTCCCAAAATGGGGGAAACTTCTGTAGAAACCCATGTTGTGATAGAAACCGCACTACAGAGACCCCGTTTATAAAGAACTTCAGGAAAAAAACTGAAATTCCCAGTATGATCCGTAAACCCGAAACCTTAGACTCTAACTGCTGCACTAACCCCTTTGAAGAGGCCTATAACCGCATCCCACCAGGATGGCATCCAGCTGCGGCCCCAACAAATGGTGTATGTCTTGCCGCTTCCAGTCCTTGAGTCTTAGGCACTAGGTATCTACATGGTACTTAGGACCCCACCTAAGGCTTAACCCTTAGGTACCTATAATAGGAAACAAGGGAATCCCAAAGGGTTAAGGGTCTAAGGTCCAAGCTAAGTCCCAAGGAGGTATTTAGGATTTGGGGTTTAAGGTTGGGGCATTCAGCGGGTTGAGGTATCTAGGGTTTCAGGTTTTAGGTGTTTAAGTTTTGAAGGTTGAGACATTTAGGGTGTAGGTAGCTAAAAATCAGAGGGTTGTTTAAATTATAACCTGGTTATGACGTGAGCCTAGGCAGGGGCTGTAGGGCCTGAAGGGGTTGTTGTTGAGGTTTAGGGGTCTGGAGGCTTAGGGTGCAGTGTTCCACGGTTGAGGGTTTAAAGGTTTAGGGTATAGGGGTCTTAGGCTACCATACCGAAGCAGCATGTAGAAAACCAAACACAAAATCGAAACTGAGGCTGCATGGGGGTGTTCAGCAATTTAACTTATGCTACCAGTGTAGCAAAGTCATCTTATAAGCGATGTATCCACAGTCTTGTAAGTCAACTGAAGCTCCTTAACATCAACCCAATTGTACGGGCTTACTGTAGGGTATTCTCATTCATGTTTGAAACATTAGGGGGCAAGTGGGGGGGGTTAGTAGTGGGACCTATGATGATAGCATCTTTTGCTACAAAGGGGGGGTTCTCAACGGAGGGGACCCTTAGGCATTTGTGGGCATCATAGCAGAACTATACAGGGCCCACATAACTACCCCTGAGGCCCACGGCTTCCTCATGAATTACCTATCCTGGTGCTAAAATCACAGATCCAAAAATAGCGTTGCGCTTAGCGACCGTATCAGCGGCCGCCTGAATGGCTGCTTGTCATGATGCCGACCGGTTCTCCCCTTAACTATGCCCTTACAGGTACCATCCCCATCGTCAAGGTATCAAGTTTGGAGCCACCATCTGAGAAACCCTGAGCCCGTTAAGGACTTAGTTCTCTGCAATCCTGTGATGTCACCCCTGAACTGACAGCCCCAAGGTCCCAGAAGTTGTAACTTCTCACAGGGTTCAGGCTTAGGGCTTCGGATTGCTCAGAGATAAAGGTTTAGGGTTCAGGGGCATATAATTTGGGACGGAAGGATTGGGCGCAGAACACCAGGAATCACAGTACCCCGCTCCTTCACTCCTTTAGCTAAACGCATTGTCCCCCTTAAGGGTTTAGGGTTTTGAGTCTATGGGGATCATGTTATGATATCGGGCAGTTCCATATT
>CAJNIZ010011297.1:0-11121 GCA_905231905.1 Symbiodinium pilosum | reverse complement strand
GGCAGTGGCGGCGGTGGTGGTGGTGGCGATTATTGCAGTAGCCCTGCTACTTCAGCGCGGGCTCTAACCCTTTCCTCCCCCTTCTTTGAGAGCGACGATGACTTCTGACCATACTTCATTACCATCCTGCTTGGACAACTATCGTCATGCCATCATGTCGTGAAGCTGCGCACAGGTGGCGGAGTTCATGCAGCCAGAACTGGAGGACCCTCCGAAGTCTTATAAGCCTTGGGTTCTGGGTTCGGGAGCTATGGGCTTGGAGCTGGGCTTGGAGCTGGGCTTGGAGCTGGGCTTGGAGCTGTTGGCCAAGCTAACCATGAAGGGCTTTGGAGCTAGGGCTTCTAGCTTCATGGTCTGCTTCAGAGAGCTTTCAAGTTTGGGGAGGGGAGGGGATGTCATGAAACCCTAAACCCTGAGCAGGGTACCGTGGAGGCCCTGGTGGTTTGCCTCACGTCTTGTGAGCCCAAGTCTTGGATTCCTGGGGGTCATGCAGAAGCTTGGACATTACATACGTCCTAAACCCTGCACGCCTGAAAAAAGTACGAGCTTCCGCTTCATTCAGCAGCACTGATCATACAAGGTGGTTGAAGAGTGCCGCTATGACCATATGAAATGTCTAAGGAGCACTGCTGCAGTCATACCCCAAACCTTAAAACTCAAAATCTACACCCCAAAGCCTAAACCATAAAGCCCTGAACACCTATATACCCTTATATATACCTATATAACTCCGATTCTCAGCCCTTATAACCGGATGATAATTACCTTGAACCCAGGCAACCCCCCTAAGCCCTAAACCCCAAGCCTGCCCAGGACTGGGTGCTGACATGCGCCCCACACCCAACGCAGCGAGCTGCTCGGAGTGATGTGGACCTACGGGAGCTACGGTGCTGGACTCAGCGTGGAGTTTTGCGTCTAGGGTTTCAGGATATAGGGTTTAGTTTGTTTCGGTTGCTGTTAAGGAACTTAAACTAAGTCACCGTATGATGGATATATCCTATATAGTAGCGTTTCTTCATCATAGTAACAAAACTCAAGTTGTTTAACAGCAGCCCAGCTTAGGGTTTCAGGGTTTGGGGCTTAGGATTTGGGGTGTTGAGCTAAGGGCTGAGTCCTTTGCAGGAATCTCCAAGCCTTCTCTGGATCTCGTGTGTTGGGGGTGCAGCTGTGTTGGAGTGTTATGTTTGGTTTCAGGGGCTAAGGTTTGGGTGGTTGGAGGGTTTTGGTCACCCGAACCCGTGCTAAAGGATCCTGTTGTAGTCATGTGATGATTATGGGGTCCTAGTTTTGGGGCTTGGGAGTACTTGTCATTCTGGTTTGGGTTGCAGCTGTAGGGTTGCGTGGGTGATAATGGCATGCCACAATCCCAAAAAAGTCAGGGAACCCCGCAAAGGCTCCTTGAAAAGGATGCATTCTTCATTTTGCCATTTTGCACGTTACCGGAAACCCCAAACTACAAACTGCGGGACCCTAAACCTGAAATCCTACACAAGGAACTTGAACCGGAATATGGAAATATAGTATATAGGGACTTTCTGGGGGCTGTATTTCCGTATTCCCCACTAAGAAGCAGTAAGTAGATCCTGAGTTAGGTACTGGGTAAGCTGGGAAGTTTCAATCTAGGTTTAGAAGCCTAAGCCCTAAACCCCATAGGCATTCAGGGTTCAGGTTTTGGCTCCATGTCAGGGGTTCTTGGCACTTTTTGGGTTACAGCGTTCCTCCTCCTACCGCTGCCACTACCACTACCCCTACCACTACAGCTGCTGCTACTGCTGCTGCTACTGCTGCCGCTACTACTACTACTACTACTACTGCTACTGAAGTATCCTTTCTCATTCCTAGGAGAATGAGTGCTTTTCATTCCTAGGAGACTGAGTGGTCAGGATGCCCCCTATCTCCTGACATCAGATATGAGCTATCATCTAAACTCCTTTAAGGGGTTATATAGGGGATTGTGTCAGGGACGATTATCGGGCTTATTGACGGGGATACCACGTAGTTCATAAGTTCTGCGACGTATCGTGGCTATTATGTGGGTAGTTAACTTCTCACATTCATGTAGGCGTCTACAGTACCGCCAGTGGTCCTCGTAGGTAGTCCGGTCCTTACAAGGCAAGGTGGTTACGCTTGATGCGCAGCAGTGTCCCGTAGAAGATACAGGGCGCTAAATCCCCGCCACAACGAAAACTGTTAAATCCTAAACCCTCAACCTTAACTAAAGTCCAACTTCTAAACCCCCCCCAACCCTCAGCCCTGAGCCCCACATGCGCCGCCTGCGCTCGCGTTTGGAGGCATTGGGGCGAGAAGGTGGATGAAGCTTGTCAGCAATCCCGCGCAGGGCTGTGGGGTCTATTTTTGCCAGAGTTTGTATCAGCATAAGGAGTGTAAGGATATGATTTTGCCAGAATCCTCCCCAACTACGTATGTTAGGAGAAACAGGAAAGTAATAGTTAACTGAGGCTCCTACAGTAATTGGATGGGTTCCTACCTTAAACCCCAAACCCCCAAAATGGGGCCTCAATGATTTGCTTCTTCTTAGCCGAGAGCGAAGGAGTGGATGCATATGATTGGGCATATTATAACGACCTTTTCCAAATCCTGGCTAATACGGAAGATAGTCCCAACTTGTTTTAAATTGAGGTTCTGATTTTTCATCACTTGGCCAGTGCGAACGCTTCCGCTACAGGAGCAGGGTTTCGGGTTCAAGGTTTAGGGTCCAGGAACCCTCAACAGCTTGCCTGGAAACTCCGAGGAGATTTGCTGGTCCAGCATGCAGATAGATGTGGATTGGGACGCCTTCCAGGACTGCTGAACAATTTGTTTGTCTCAAAGCTTCAAGAATGCTGAAGCAGATATGTAGTGTGAACTAATCAGAATTCAGGCTTTTGGGGTATATTGTGTTGTAGTCACGATAGACGGGTCATGACGGAATGATATAGGTCATTCTAAGCTGGAGGAGGTGATCAGTGAGCTTTGAATTTCGATTTTGGGAGGTCATGGCCTGTGAGTTGAGGTTTTAGGGTTTAGAGTAACCCTAAACCCTAAGTCCTAAACCCTAAACCCTATACCTCTAACTCTAAACCCTAAGCCCTAAAACCTAAACCTCAAACTCTAAACCCTAAACCCTAAACTCTAAACCCTAAACCCTAAGCCCGTGGGATTCTCAGATTGGGGTTTTGAATAGGTGAAGGCTTCAGGGATCTCCTACTGTTGAGATTAAAGATAAACATCTGGAATCTAGGATTTAGGATTTAGGATTTAGGGCTTAGGGTTTAGGGCTGGGCATTTAGGGTTTAGGGCTTTTGATTTAGGGTTGAGGGTTGGGGTTTGGGGTCAGTTTTTTTAATCCCAAGGTATAGTCATAAGGCACCTAGGTCATGCAGGATTTTTCGTATCAGCCCTAAACGCAAAACTCTAAACCTCGGGTCCGGCCCCAACCGTCGCCTAAATGCCCAGAGGCGATCCCTTTAGGGTTTAGGGTCTAGGGTTATAGTCCCTCTTAAGTAGATAGAATATGGCTTTGGGTATATTAGAATAAGATCCCCATATACCCCATAGTCTATCTACTTAAGGGGGACTATGGATTCCAGTTTTACTGCTACATGTCGTCTAGGGGCTTAGGGATTAGGTTCTAGGACTATGGGTGCAGATCATGCCCTGGATCGAAATGTTCGCTCCCTCAACCGTAAGCCCTAAGCCTAAACCCCAATCCCTGAACCTTTAACCAGAGAGCCGAAAGCTTGAGTTCCTTCTTCCGAAGGACTTCTACTTCCTTGGGAGATTCCCTTAAACTTTAGGGTTTAGGGTTTAGGGTATAGGGTATGCAAAATCATTACGTGGATATCCCAGGATCCTTATGACCTTCTGATTTTTCCCCTTGCATCTTTGGAGAGGCCCGTCTCTGAGACCTCTTCTTCTAAAGTCTAAGACTCCAAAGGCTTAGTTCAGGGTTTAAGGTTTTAAGCCCGTAGACTAACTCATAAACCTGGAGCCCTAAAGCCCAACACCTAGGCCTCAAATCCTGGCCCCTATACATTCCTATATCTGCTTTGAAGGGAGCCAGCCAACGATTGTAGCTACAACCCGACTAAAGCGTCAATCCCAAAATATCCTCCCATCAGCCGTAGGCTATAAGTACCGATGGACATGCAAGTACGGCGCTCCAACTCTAAACCCACAAAGCCTGAACCATAGACCCTAAACCCCAAACTGCCTTCCTAAACCCTAAACCCTTGTCCCTCAACCCTAAACCCTGGTACCCTGAGTACCCTAAGTACCCTTAGTACCTCCGAGTTTTCCTACCAAGCCAAAGGAGGTTTTGGGCCCCGCCCTCCGGAGGTGGGCTCAAGAGAGCCTGGGAAAAAGTGCGAGGTTCAGGGCAGTTTAGGGGTTTTAGGGTTTTTGAGTTTAGGGTTTTAGGATCTTGGGAGAGTACCCTCACAATGGAGGATCATATGGAAAACACAATGGGACACAAGCTGGAAACTGGTTTTAGGGATTTGGGACTTTCTCAAAAAGGGAAGCCCCTATAAACCGCAGAGGAATGTGGGGATGATAAGGTGATTAAGGGGGTCCTTATCAGGAACTACATAGGGATTGTTTTGAAAAGCTCCGACGTTTGGACAACATTTTAGGATTGATTGGTTTCGGCTAAATGTTGAGAGTTGAGGGGTTTCGTGATTGTGGTTTTAGTGATTTTGGGAAGTGAATGTTCTTAAAGACAGGTTTGAAAGAGAGAGAGAGAGAGAGAGCCGTCATGATCAGGATTAGATGCAGTTTCTTGCAGACTTTCATGTTGTGATTGCACAGATTCAGGGCTCAAGCATCGTGTTTATGAGTTTTGGCATTTTTCGGCAGTGGTGTCCAGGGCTTGGGTATTTGGGGCCTTGGGATTTCGCGTTGCAAGGTTTCGATGTGGTGTTCAGGCCGGGTTCAGGATTAGGGAGCTTAGAGTTTTGCCTTTATCTGGAGTTCTCTGTTTCCTCCCATCCTCCTGTAGCTTCATTACTGTAAGTTGTGAGGCGCAGCAGGCATCATGCTGTCAGATTATGCTCAGGAGTATGCTGTATGATTCCAATCTTGACTTGCATAATATATGACTTGCTTAATAAACCCTAAACCCTAAACAGTTCTTTTACCCCCCCCCTCCAAAGGCCAGGATTATCATCGCGGTCATCGCGACGTCAGCTGCTATGAGCAGCTCTAAGCCCTAGGCCCTATAGATCCCTAGCATCCCTAACCCTAAACCCTAAACCCTAAACCCTAAACCCTAAACCCTAAACCCTAAACCCGAAACCCTAACCTAGCCCTATAGGGCTTAGGGACTAGGGTATACGACTTCCAACCAAGGCTCAAACATTGCAGGCCAGGCCCAAAACTCATGTGCAAAAAGGACGACTCATACTCTCGTTTCGGGTTTAGGGTTTACCTTTTCCCTCTTTCTACAGTGGATAGACCCCTTGGGACCCACAATGATTCCTGGAATACAACCCTAAACCCTAAACCCAACATATATCAGGTACACAGTACGTCTGGGTGTTGGGGGCTACTGATCTGCCAGCTTTCGGGCTTCTACTCCCCTAAGCCCTCAACCCCTACATCAGGAATCCCAAGCCCTAAACCCTTGTTTCTAGATATTTAGGGTTTAGGGGTTTAGGGCTTGGGGGTTTAGGGTTTGGGGGGTTTTGGGGTTTAGGGTTTAGGGTTTTATAGTATCCCACAAGCTAACATGCAACTCCAGAAAGCCCCCCCCTTGAACGGACACTTGTCAACCAAGGGCCCTGTGTTTGGGTGAAGTTAGTCTTACTGAAGCTACCGCCATGGTCATTATGACTTGGCTCTCTAGGGTTTAGGGATCACATTCTTCTGAGCCACAGCCACGATACATTCCCTGCAGAACTTCCAACAATCCCCACTGTTTATGAATTCTCACGGCCTGCCCGTCCCTCCCGCCCCCCCCCCGACCCGAAACCCCAGACCTTCAAGCAAGGAACGGGCTTTCTGGGCCCCACTGGCGGAGTTTCGCTGATGCAGGGGCCGCCCACGAGGCTCAATAAAAGGTGTCTTTCTTTAAGCGTTTAGGGCTTATGGTTAAGGGTTTGGGATTCAGGGTTTAGGGCTGTCTAGGGGGCACTGGCAAAGCCAAGGGATATGATGTATATGATTTATCTATATATGTATCTGATATATGTATATGTATATGTACACAGGGACTATTGGGGTCGGGATTGGGATGTAGGGTCTAGTTCAGGGCGTAGGTTTTGGGGCATAGTCAGAGGTTTAGGGTGGAGCGTCAGTTTTTTTTGGAGGTTGGGAAGTTAGGGTTTTGGGTTTTTGGGATTTTGGGTGCAGGGTCTAGGATTTAGGATCTGGGAGTCTGCAGACCTTTTAAGATAAGGTCCTTTGGCGCTGTCTCAATCCCCTGCGTATGCATCGCATGCGGTGCTTTATAGGCAAGGTCTGGAATTTGAAAAAGCCCTGAACTCCAAGCCCTGAACCCTAAACCCTATTGATACGAAGCACCAACAACTTCTTAGCACAACGCTCCAAACGCCTGTCACACCCAGCCTGCCACTCTCACCTTGAAACCACAACCCCGCTCAAGCCAATGCATGGCATCGGTCAGGAGTTTTGTGTTGACATGGTTACCCATAATAATTAGTGTTTAGGGCTTCGAGCTTAGGGTTTCAAGCGCTTGCAAAATGCCAAGATTCTGTCATGGAAGTTCCTACGTGGTTATTTTGTAATCCCTCTTTCATGCTTGCTGTCTGCCACAGCAAAGCATTCTAGAAATTATTGCGAACATAAGCCCATGCCTTAGATTAAACCTTAAACCTCAACGGCAACCCCCTTATCCTTAAAGAACAGGTTAGCCGCTGAGCTCCAAATTGCAAACCCCAAGCCTCAAATTCGGTTAAGGTCAACATACGCTAGCATCCCCATATACGGGTAACTGTGGGTATTTCCGTGGGAATATGCAGGTTGACGACAGGGCTTATGAGGGGTTATTAGTAAGCGCGCAGGGGCATGATTCGCTCTACCCTCAACCGTAAATACTCCCTTCCCCCAAGAAGAACCCCGACCCCCCTTAGTCTAAACCTTTTCCAATCCAATCCCAGTATATATTACGGGAATATCTTTTATTCGGGGCTTGGGGCGGTTTCATCATTAGAGTACCCAACCTTTCAACTGGAAGACGTTTCGCAAGGTGAGCCCATTGTCTGATCTAGGAGGTCTCCGTGTAAGAGAGCTCAGGACTCGTGATTCCTGGGGTTGAGGGCTGTGCTATAAGAAATACTTAGAGGGTTTAGGGTTTAGGGTTGGGGTTATATAGGTATAATTGGAAAAGAACATGGAAACTATTATAATGGGGTTATACGGGGAGGTTGCGGTACTTAGGGTTTAGGGTTCAGGGGGTTGAGAGTTTGGAGCTTTTAGGGTTGAGGGTTTAGCTCGCGTTTTGTTTGTTGCACCCTAAACACGGAACCCTAAACTCGACACCTCAAATGCCGGTCGTCTGCATCATCCCAATATTCCACAGAGGCCCAATTAATTACCAATATTCTGGGTTGCTGTTAAGGAACTTAAATTAAGTTACCATAATGGGTATATATAGTAAATAATAGGGTTTCCCCAATATAGTAACTTAATTTAGGTTCCTTAACAGCAACCCAGTATTATGGTCCAAGGTTCCTGATACAATTATGGCATGACAGACCGCTACATTACTTGGCCAAATTGTACGGACCTCACCCAACACGTCACATGGGATCATAGTCCCACAATGACGTTATTTCAGGATTTGGTAGTTTCCCACATTAGGGAGTTCCCAATATAGACCCCCAAATACTCTACACCTTATGATAGGGACCCCCAAAAAGGTAACCTGGAATTTCAAGCCAGATCTTCTCCATAAAGGCCTGCATGTAGCGAAAAGAGTGGTGTTTGGCCCAAGCATTTGTGCCAGAGAGAAGGAATGTAGTTTGGCGTTCTTGGGGATATATCTTCAGGATTCTCCACAATCCCAATATCTCAAACCCTAGGCCCTAAACCCAAGTTTTTCATCCCAAACCTCTGAAACCCCGAAATCCCCACACCCCGAAACCCTAAATCTCAAGACTGTATATTCCGAGCCCATCTCAAAACCCTAAACCACAAAGCCGGAAGGAGCCGCTTGAAGCGCTTGGGACTGGACACCAGCGGCCCTGTCCCTGGAGTTTTCTTCCTGGAGATTGGCCTTAGACCTCAAATAAGACGGGAGTGGGTTTTAGACTTAAACGCCAAAACCCAGATCCCAAACAAACTTCTAAATTCAAAGCTCCTCTTATAATTTTTTATGTATCCTTGTGCTCCCTGAGGTTTAGGGCTTGAGACATGCTATACATTATGGAACCCTAAACCTTAAAGCCTGAACCCGAAACCCTAAAGTCTTAGCTGAGGGCTCGACAACCGCCACGCGGAGCCAGAAGCTGCCCGAGCTTGGCGAGCGGCAAAAAACGTCATGGAGCCCAGGTAAAGCTGGGCGATTGCCACTATCCATGGCACCCAGTTGGGCCCTCTTAGGGGGGTGCTATAGACGTAGCGTTTTAAAGGACGGACCCTAAACGCGAAAAACGTTCGACCCTTGCGGGGTCTTCCGCAGCCTGGCATTTTCTGGAGCGGAAGCCGCCTGGCACGCTCAGACCAATTTTGCTGCTTCCGAGGCCAATTGCAGACCAATTCTGACGTCTTCCGGACCATTCGTGTTTGCTCCCTCACCAGTTCGGGACCAATTTCGATGTAGACCAAGTCTTTTCCCAAACGAATTCTGAGCAAATTGGGATCATGCCCGAACAGCCGCACAAGTAACCTCGAGCGTCACCGCGCTCAGGCGGCCGCGGAAATCCCCCAGCACAACATCCTTACAGAAAGCCGACAATGACCCATGTTCATGAGAATTGAGAGCGCATCCTTTCCACGCAGCCTCGGACGTAGCCCACGACGGCCGACGGTCCCTGAGTGGCTTGGATGTTAACCTTTCCGAAAGCATCTTCAAAAAAGTCAGAAATGGCGGCCCCCCGTCGGTGCTGCCTTGGCCCCCGCCGGCATGCCCATCAGGCTTTAAAAGCTAAAGCTTAAATTGCGTGAGCTCAAGGTGATCATGGGGTGGGTTATGTGCCCCCACACCAGCAAACACCCTATGCCGTGACCACACGCTAACCCTAAACTCCAAACGCGAGACCCGAAACTTTTCGGCTGACGGGTTTCGTCGTCCATCGTGCAAATGGAAAAAGGTCTTTGCACAAAAGCCGTAAACTCAAAGTTTAGGCCGCCCACCTACTGTGGGTGGGCAGAGCTTAAAAGCCCCGCCCTCTATGGCAAAGGGTCTCTACCTAGCCGCGCCTGAGCGCAGCCACTGTTGCGTAGCACCCGCGATGGGACTGGTAGCGGAAGGATTTCTCCTTGTAACCAATATTGGAGTCCTCCCAGAGCCTCCGGCTCTCAGCAGCCCCCAAGGGCCTTCTGCCAGTTGCCAAGCCTAATGTAAAACCTTCAAAAGCCACTTCAGAAACAACAGCACAAGATGAAGATGAAATTGTGTTGTTGACCAAGACGGACCTACTTGAGTTTAGGTCCTAAAACTTGGTAGGAATAGGTTAGGGCGGCTAGGACGCCTGGAACGGCGTGGGGTGGGTGAATGTGTTAGATGGCCAGCCACGGTCGGGTCAGGGCTGCTCTTCGCAAGAGGCGCGGAGCGCTCGACTTC
The DNA here is from genome assembly GCA_905231905.1 of Symbiodinium pilosum. Lineage (NCBI taxonomy): Eukaryota > Dinophyceae > Suessiales > Symbiodiniaceae > Symbiodinium > Symbiodinium pilosum. The sequence goes on along the minus strand of CAJNIZ010011297.1, from coordinate 1,376 downwards.
ACCCCGCCGCTCGTCTAATGCATGTGCCACGCAACATCACAGCAAACCCTCAACCCTAAACCCCAAACCCTAAACCCCAAACGCAGACCTTAAATCCTAACCTTTAAACCCGGGTGGGTGGGGGAGTGTCGGGTTTAGGAGGGCAGGTTGGAGGTTTCAAAGCTTGAAGAAATCGTTTTGGGGGGTTCGGGTTACAGGTTTAGGGTTCTGGATTCAAGGTTTGGAGGTTTGGCGGCTTGGGTTTCAGTTTCACGAGTTGAGGATGTTAAAGCGTAAGATATGAGGCTTCGCATGCTGATAAGCGTGACCGTCGTTGCTTCCAAAAATAGCACCATCTTCTCTGACTTTTCATAGAGTCTGCCCCCGGCCCCTTAGCACGATTTCCAAACCAGAGGCAGCATCTACAAGGGCCTAAATAAGTACGAGTATTATAGTACTAGTGGAGATGCATATGGACAGCACATGGAGAAACATGCAATCTGTGCACATGTAGTCTACGGGTACTTGAAATAGACTTAAACATAATATCCATCACAAGCATTAGACCCCAAACTCGAGACCGCAAACTTGAAACCCCAAAATGAAACCCTAAAACCCTTACCCTTACCCACCTCACTTCACCCTGACCAGCCTCGCGATGCTAGGTCCAAAGTCTGCTCTCGCAGCGATCTCAGCACTGACTTACCTGGTTCTGAGCAGGGCATAAGGTAATATATGATATAGGGATTATACTTCCTTATTCCCTACTAAGAACCAATAAGCTGAACTTGTCGAACTGTTGCAATGGCGGAGTTTAGCTTTAGGCCTTGGGGTTTAGGTGGGGTGTCGAGCTGAGGGTGTAGCTTGTTCAGTCGAGGATCATTTGTTGGGGAATTGGGGATCCGGACATCAAGAATTAAATGACTTTCTCTTGATAACCTGGATCCGCATCGTTTTATGAAGGCAGAAGTGTCGCATGTGTTTCAATATTCAACGCGCGTATTGCGCACCTGCTGTGAAGAGTTCGGATATATTGACCGTCACGAAGATCAAAGGGAGGTTTCTCGCCCAGAGTATGAGAGTTCTGGAATAAACCCTAAGCCCTACATACGCCATATCCTGATGCGATCGCAAGGCCGTGCTGTCCAACTCGGTTACATGCAGGAGATGGAGCTTGATTTGCCTTTTCATCCAGAGTTTTCTTGTCAGTCGTTGTGTCCTTCAGGCGACGGGTCTCCTTAGACATGCCACAATGCCAGAACGCTCCAGCTGCTGTTGCCCAAGAGTGCTTCGACCGCCCTTCGCTTTCTCTCGTTCCCTGAGCACCATGAGCCATCAGGGACAGCTTCATTATGAAGGCGCAGAGGACACAGCGGAGGAAGTCCTGCTGGAGTCGC
>CAJNIZ010011294.1:0-11124 GCA_905231905.1 Symbiodinium pilosum | reverse complement strand
TTGAGGGTTTAGGGTTTACGGCCCCACCCTCCAGCCAGAGGCTCTCAACCCAATTTCGGTTAAGCTCTTGTTCAGCTTTATAGCACCTCCTAGGTAAATAGAATATGTAAACCCTTAAAATCATAAGAAACGCTAAACTAAACTGAAAACCCCAAGCTTTAAAACCCAAACCCCAGACGCTAACGCTGGCCAATCCTCAAGCCCTAAATGCTTAGACTTAATGTCGAAGCCTGAAGAGTCAGAAATCAATCATATCATCCCGCTAAAGCGTTTCATAGCTGTAGCCAAAAAAACATGTCATGTTCCAGGTTCTTTGCATTTGGTCCTCCCAAAACCCTAAATCCTAAACTTCTAATCCTAAACCCTTAACTCCTAAACCCTAAATCCTAAACTGCTGAACCCCAAACCCTAAACTCCTAAACCCCAAACCTTTTACCCTGAAACTGCTAAACTTAAAACTTCCCCATCTCATTGCCTTCGAGTGATCATCTGCCCCGGCACGGCAGCGAAGGGACTTGTCAGCACGTTGCCTGGGTCTAATGGAGGAGAAAATGGAAGCTACACCATTTTTTAAGGTTTAGGGGTCAAGGGTTTAGGGGTAAAGGGGTTAGGGTTTGGGGTTTAGTGTTCAGGGTTTGGGGTTTAGAGTTAGGGTTCGGGATTCTGCAGGTTCTGCCACACCCTCAAAAACATGTAGCGAGCTGTACAAAAATGATGGGGTCACTGTTCAGAACGAAAGAAGGATGACTTGAGTTGGTACATGATGACGAAGATTCGGGCTTACAACTTAAAACTGTCCAACTAAATCTCATTCTTCTGTCGAAGGTCCGGGCTTTATTGCATAGATTGCTGGATTTTATTGGCTCAGGCCCAAGGACTGCTTGGTGACTAGTACCATGTTTCTACTACAAGTGCGGTACATGTATTTGCAGTTGTGTGCCCATCTAGTTGCGCCAGGCCCACCCAGAAGGCCGCTGCGCACCTTTTCCGCTTAAGTTCTCAGTTCTGAGTTCTTAGGGCTTCGCATTCAAAGGGATTATGATTTAGTGTGCATGGGCAATCTTAAGCCTTAAAACATGTGGGTATTGACCCTAAGCCCTCCATAAACTCAAAATCCGATATTCCCCAATTAAGGGAGATTGGGCTTACTCGGAAAGAAACATGTGGTACTTTCCAAGAATAAGGGAACCCCAATATAGACCCAATGTATTATCACGCGTACTATGGGGGCCCACAAAACATGTACCCCTTATTTTGGGAAAACCCAATGTGAGTATGGTTCAAGATCAGGATGCCCTTCTTGCATCCCACAGATCTGACGTGCTAGTCTGCCACTCGCGGAATTTTGGAAAATACCATATATATATATATAGAGAGAGAGAGAGAGATGGGTTAGGGTTTAGGGTTTAAGGTCACTGCCCACATGTTTTAAGGCTTAAGAAAACCCCATTTCCTGTCATTAGGGAATATGGGGTTTAGTGTACGCAAGGTGGCCTGGAAAAAACCTTCCCTGAATCATGAAAGGGCTTGCATCTCTAGCTTAGCGGCTCCTGACTCCGTGGCTTGCTTAAATCTCAATATATTATGGTATATTGGGTTACATATTGTGGTGTGTCATGGTATATTGTGGGTTCTGAGGCTCGCTAAGATCCCGTCAGCTCCAAAATAGGACTCCAATGGTGCTCCTGGGCCAAACACGGCCCCCCTGCTTAGGTTGACGACATCAAGCTTCCTGAATTTCTCGACACTGCAAAATCTGCACCAAAAACATGCTGGTAAGGGTTGACACTTGTTCCTGAGAGCTGGGGCAAACAATAGCTTTCAGCAATGGAAACTGTAGATCTGCTCTTCTCTGGGAAAGCTTGGGGGCCACAGAAAGATGGCAGAAAGCTCACATAGAACAGCTTGAAATAAGTATGTTCTGAGTCTCTGGAATCTAACACTGGCAACAAATTCGGACAACGCCCCGAAGACGGCCGAGGGCCGTGCGTTGCGGATAGTCGACGCATAAAGCCGTTGTCAACTGGTCCCCCGCTCGTGCCGTCGCTGTCATCAGTCGCAACAGACGCAACCGCTGCGTCCGATGCGCCTGCCAAAAAATGACGGTGCATTCACAGACAAGGGTGCCACATAAACATGTGATGCCTGAAGTGGCTGCTGTTCACTCAAGCTGGGATTTTGCACGACAACTGCTCCTGAAGTATGGAGAATAGTCCTAGCTCAACTGCATGTACATGGGCGGCATTGCTTCGCAATGCCATGCCTTGATGAGAGGCAGCTGACTGCCACATGCTGCCAGCCCCAGCGCTGCAAAAACAAACAGGCAAGACAGTAAGTTGGCTTGTGTATTACCAAGTTCTGGGTTAGCCTGCGGGACAGAGATTGCACCACCGGGGCCCATAAGGTAGTTTCCCAATTAGGGGGATCCCAGCATATACCCCAAAATACGATAATCCTTTTTAAGGACCCCTAATCTTGAGAAACCGCCAGATAAGAACCCGTGTTGAACGGACACAAAAGAAAGCTGATTTTCAAAATCTCCATCTCCAGGACGGGCTGGAAGTATGGCACACCTGCCACATGAAAAAGCGCGATTTAGGTCTTAGAGTTGAGGGTTTTCCAAAATGAAATTAGGGGTACCTTATCCGGGGATCCCGCTTTGAGGATTAAAATATTATGGGCTCTATATTGTGGCCCCCTATCTTGGGAAACTGCTGAACGCACAACAAGGAGGGTTGCTCCAGCTCACGGAGGAGGATCCCAGCCTTTGCTGGGTTCAGGGTTTAGGTTGACCCCAAGTTTCAAAGAAAAGGCGCCCACAACACAGGCACGTACAGGCCAACTTCTCCCACCTCAGCTTCCACGCTTGGCGCCTGCAACAATGACAGCGCTGAAGGGGGAGAGTTTAGGGTTTGGGGTTTAGGGGTTTAGAGTTTAGGGCTTTTTTGGTTTAGGGTTTGGGGTCTAGCGTTTAAGGTTTACGGATTCGGGCTGCAGCCGGGGGCACATAGGGCAAAGCCTATCCACAATATGTTTAGGGTTGAAGGCTTTAGGGTTTGGGGAGGGTTTGACCTGACTTTGGGCGACATCAGTGGTCGGTCTGTACACCACCGGAAAAAAAGCGCTACAACAAAACAATACAGGAACAAGAATTGTCATTTTTAAAGGACAGCCCACAAAGAGGTCAGAGAACAAAGGCACTGAAAAATACTACTAGGTAACGAAGTCGTTTTTTGTACCCGAATACCCTTAACGGTAGAACCCAACCCCCTGATAATGATCATTCTCGATGTCATGCCATGATAAGGACTGCTCTAAACCCTTAACACCAGCAACATGGTAATCTTCCTAAATTCGGGACCCTGATATAGACCCAAAAATGCTAAAGTCCCTTCTTTGGGAAACCCTAAGCCCTAAACCCTTAGCCCTAAGCCCTAAACCCTAAACCCTAAGCCCTAAACCCTAAGCCCTAAGCCCTAAACCCTAGAACCCTAAACCCTAAACCCTAAGCCCTAAGCCCTAAGCAGAATGGCACCTTCTTGCTGAGGTAAGCGGATCAGAGCGGAGCCATTTTTGCCACCAAATTGTGGATGATGCTTTTGGATGTGTTGCCAGGCGGACGCCTGAAGGCTCCAACCGGGGAACCGCCGTTCAGGGATTTTAGGATTTGGGGTTTAGGGGTTTAGGGGTTTAGGGTTTAGGGCTTTAGGGTTTAGGGAACCGACCCTCCAAACAAGCAGAAAAACAGCACCATCGCCATTTCCTGGACTTCTGCTTGAAAACCATTGTTCCTATCGCTGAAGGAGTTCTATGTGTGGAGGAATAGATACCTGTAGCAGCCCCTATGTATAATCCCACAGAACATACTATCCCTTATTCCATACTAACACCCATCCTAAACCCTAAACCCTAAACGCTAAACCCTAGGTCGGGCTCCAGGTCCCCAGAATCTGCTTATGTCTCTTATCCTTCAGCCCATACTCAATCCCAAAACCCAAATCCCTGAACCCTAAACCTTGCATATCCTCATATGCCGCATACATCACCTTGTCTCTTCAGAAGTCCCTATGAGCAGAATTCCAAACTCCTATTATGCCCTTTAACAACCCCTGTCATAGTCCCCGATATAGTCCCCTATATAACCCCCTTTGTAAACTTAGACCCTAAACCCTAGACCCTGTATAATCCCCTATTATAATTCCCTTATAGAATCCCTTATATAACCCCCCCTTAAGGAGTTTAGACCGTAAACCCTGAGCCCTAAATCCTAAACCCTCAACCCTATATAACCCCCCCCCTATACTATTCCCCTAAATAAACCTCTGACATCTCCTAGATAACCTCCCCGTAAGGAGTTTAGATGATGGCTACAATGATGGCCCTGAGGGAGCGATGCAGATGATCGGCCTGCCTTGATTGGCGGCAAGGAGGACGAGGTGCCTTTAGGCTTTTGGGTTTAGGGTTTAGGGCTTAGGGTTTGGGGTTAAGGGCTTACGGCTTAATGTTTAGGGCGTAGGGTGTAGGGTTTGAAATTTAGGGTTTAGGGTTCAGGGTTTAGGGTTTAGGCTTTTGGGGTTTAGGGCTTTGGGTTTATGGCTCAGGGTTTATGATGGTTGAGGGTTTATGGCTGGGGGTTTAGGATTTAGGGTTGGGGGGGTTGGGCCCAGGTCTAGATTTGGGGTAGGCTCGTCAGGTCCTCTAAGGTTCGCAGCGGCTCGGGGTTATAGACTGCAAGAAGCACAGAAAGGACAAGGCTAGGTCCCATCATCATAGTCATGATTATGACACCAAAATTTAATCATGGTAGACGGAGCAAACCCTGAGCCCCTTGTAAGATTGCAGCGAAAACAAGAGAGGCAGCCTCCAGTTGCCTGCAACTTGCCGTTTTCCAGCATCATCTGTTCCTGAGTGGTCCGCTCAACTCCAACTTTTCAAATCCTAAAGCTTTACTGTGGCACCGCAAGTGCAAACTTCCATCTCTTGCAGATAAGCGGCAATAGCTGCAGCCTGCAACAGAGCACGCAAAGCAGGGTGAGTCCCTCAAAATGCGGGGGGGGAGAAGGAAAATGTCTTGTAAAGTGGCCTCTACACTATCCCCACCAATGGAAGAATGTCCATTTTCTTTCCATTCCCTGAGCCCTAAACCTTGTAGTAGTTTCCATGTTCCTTGCCATCCCTTCATTCGCTACTAAACTGGCGACTTTGGGCTGGCTGGGCTGCCGTGCAAAAACCCAAGTTAAGTTATCATTTGTTCTGAGGAGAAGGCATTATTCTCCATGCAGTGCTATGGTAACTTAATCTAAGTTCCACAACGGCAGCCTAGAGCGCTGCAGCCTAGCTTCCACGGAACTTCAGGGGCTGTGTACAAAATGCTGTCAGGGTTCTATAGGTTTGCTTAGAGTCTGCATGAAACTGAGACTCAGGGTTTTGGGGGTATAGGCCCTGACATGCGGATTGCTTTCAGATCCTGTGGGGTTGCATGGCCAGAACTATAACTTGACATACAGTTGTTGTCACACAGCAGCAAAAAGGAGTTTCCAGAAAGTCAGCTCCTTGCTTAGGAGGGTCCTTGTATGAGCAAATGACCCTGACGCACTTGGACATTCATGGTTACTCAGCGGCAGAACTTTAACATGGTAGCCCAGATTGCAACTAAGTGTGTGGTATTTGCAACCAGAATTCAACTTCTACCAATAAAAGGACTTTGGAAAGCCCAACCGCCAAAATTTGGACCCGGCTGTCATCGCATAGCAGTTATGGGGTCCTAGTTGTTTGGGGGTTGGGATTTTTAAACTTGAAACCCTAAATCCTCTCACTGTTTGGGGCACAATAGCCTGAAACCCTAGACCTCCTGTATGATCCACCGTAACGGACATATATCCCTGGAGCTGGTCGGCAAAACAATGGACCCTAAACCATTTACCCCACGTGCCTGTGCCTGTCACCCCTTCAAAAGGACCTCAAATCTGCAGTCGTCTGGTTAGGGTTTAAGGTTTAGGGTTTAGGGGATATATCATAAACATAATATTCTTGATAATTCCTTAGGGCTATACTATAATAAGAATGACAAATAACTCCTAAAGTGACTACAACCTAAGCTGACCCATAGCCTAAACTCCCTGTATCTCCCTGAACCCTTTAAGGAGTTTAGACCCTAAACCTTAAACTCTCCATCCTAAACCCTAAACAATAAGCCCATTAATTCCTAAGGAGACTACACAAGGGGGCTTTGGGTCACAGATACTTTAGAAACTCTTTCGCGCGCGGGGGCCTGTACATTGGCCATGGAGGGTGGCCGCCTGGAACCAAGAATGGGGCTCAGGATTTAGGAGTTAGCATTTAGGGTTTAGGGTTTATGGCGTAAGGTTTAGGGTTTCGGGTTCATCGTCTACCTAGTATCCCCCTAAATAGCCCCTGTAATGCTCCCCTATATAATCCCCCATATAACTCCCTTAAAGGTTCAGACTCGAGCTCATGTAGGTTTGAAGTGTAGGGTTGTGGATTGCTTAAGGCTTAACCCAGGCCCCTGATTAATAAACCCGCTCCCCTTAATAGGGATTATAGTAGGGATCCTAAATTTTAAGGCCCCCTTGTAGGGTTATGAATCATGGGCCTACAGTAGGATTCAGGACCTAGGAGTTTTTTGCCTGCAAATTGTTTTGCCTCCATGCCGCTCACAGGCTTGCTCTGCTTTAAGGCCCTGTTTGAGTATCCTGGTCAGCTGCGTCAACCCTACAAGTGGGTTTAGGATTTAGGGTTTAGGGCTTAGGGTTTAGGGCTTAGGGTTTAGGGTTTAGGATTTAGTCCCTTGGGAACCAAAATGTCGGATTGAGAAAACTAATTTCAGAGACTCTCCGTATTGTCAATTGGGATGGGAAGCTTCTGAAACTAGGGCACTCTAAGCCCAACCCCCTAAGCCCTAAAGCCTAAACCCTCAACTAAGGAAGGCACGGAAAGTCACACTTTAGGCTTCTAACTGGCACAGATACTACCAGTAAAACTCCAAAACAGTCCTCAAAAAACCCTAAATAACTCCGATACTACGCCTAATCCTTACGTTGCTCGAGAAAGGGAGGATACTGTTCAGCATTCTTCACCGCGTTCGTTCTTATGTATCTTAAAACTCGGAACCCTAAACCTTCAGCCCTCAATCCGCAACTCTTGGACCCAAACCCTCAACAACCACCTCAAACCTCCAGCCCAAAAGCCCAAACTGAAACCCTGAATCCTAAGACCCTAATCCTGCAACCCTAAACCCTCAATCCGCTACCCTAAACCCCCCCCGGCCTCGAACTAAAGCCAACCACTGGGACCGGATACTCACCGCGCCCAGTCGGGGCGCTGCCCATGAGCGCGGACGGTGCCCGCTTTAAGCCTCACAGGAGTCAGGAGTTACTTGGAGGGTCAGGGGGACTTAGTAAGTACGGCAATAACCCCTATAACCCATATAGTAGCCCTAGTTATCCCCATGAAGTAGAGTAATAACCCCTGTAACCCATACAGTGACCCTTTTTATCCCCATTATTAACCCACTTACTAAGTCCCCCGACCCCTTAGGATGCAGGACTTAGAGCTTCGGATATATAGGGGTAATATTCGGGTTATATAGGGGTCAGATAGGGTTGTATAAGGTTATATAGGGGTGATATTAGGGCTATATAGGGGTTAAATAGGGTTATATAAAGGTATATAAGGGCAATATTAGGGTCTTTTGGGGGATTAAGTAGGGTTATGTAAGGTTATATAAGGGTACGATGTAGGAGTTAGGTTTTGGGCTTTAGGATTTAAGGCTTGCGATTCAAGGTTAGGGTTTAGGAGTACGAGCTTCAGGTTTGAGACTCAAGGTCTTAAGGGTTTTAATGTTGGGGCGCGTTTGCACTTAAGACGTGGCAAAAGCAACCATCATGTCCCGTTTGGGGAGGTGCAGGGGGATCATGGGGCCGACAGAGAGGGAACATATACGCAAGATTCTATATATGTATATAGATAGATAGATAGATAGATAGATAGTTCGCGACATAGATACATACATAGATACATAGATACATAGATACATAGATACATACATACATACATACATACATACATACATACATACATACTTACATATGTACATAACCTGTACGTACCTATATCAGAGACGTATCTCGGAGAGGAGTTTTTTGGGGTTCAGATGTTGACTGATGTCTATGAGTTGTTTACAAAGCTGAGCCTCTTTTGGACTCGGGCTCTAGGGCATTCCATGTGTAAACAACGTCCACAGGAGCTACAAATATCATGGCTTTTCTGCATATTGTTGAAAATCTCCATACCACCATCCCCTCACAAACCATGTGCAAAAGCATGGGCCTCAAGGCCTACAGCAACCCGAACTTAGTAATTAAGTATTTTCAAAATTGAGATCACTTAATAAACCTGCAATTAGAGCAGAATATCTGGGCGATCCGCAATCTTTGGAAATCTACTCATGCCGCTTGGCTTCTGGCCCCTACAGTACACCCTGCACCCTCACCCCAAACCTTCTGCCCCACTGAGCCTGGCTTCTTGACAATGCGCGTAAGACGCGGGGTGCCCAAAGTGTCCAAGTGGTTGGAGTAGTAGTGCACTGAGGGTCCCTTAGACAGAGAGGAAGTCTGCTACACGCGCGTGAAGGGTTTGCCACCTAGTCCGTGCTGCCTGGCTCGGCGTAGGGGCAGGCCCCTTTCCCGATATGGACGCACTGTAGATGTGCCTGCATTGGGATAATGGAAAAGAAAATGGAAACTACAGGGATTATAGGGATTATATAGGGATTATATAGGGTTTATATGGGGAATATACAGGGTTATATAGGGGTCATATTGGGGCTATATTGATGAATCAGGTGCTCCGGGACATGTTGTGCTTGAGGGACAGCGCTCCTGCGACATGCTCGGTCTGAATCCGCTGCCACCAGCGGTCGCACTTCGGGAAGGACGCGGGGCAGTCGGAAAGACATGTCGCATGGTATGGCCACAGTCAAAAAGCAGCACGTGGAAGCGTTAGTCTGACTAGTATGTGTTGATAGCAGTCCTCCTGCTAACTGTCTGAGCTGGCATGTAAGTTCTCCTTAAAATCGGATACACTTGATGCATGTGGTAATTGCATGATTGTGGATCAGCCTGTTAAGCAGTAGATTGCCTGGCATGATTGGGGGCATGGGCTTGACGCCAAACGCTACGGGAGCACACCTTGGCATGAACACAGACACAACTTGGTGGCAGCAACATGGCTTTTCTTGAAAGCAGGTCCGCGTACATACCCGCTGAGAAATGTGACCCATGTTATGGGCACGGCCAAAATGATACGCGTATTTGAGAAACTCCCAAGCTGTCAAGGGAAAGGTTTAGGGTTTAGGGTTTGAAAACAAGGTTACTCTTGAGGAACTTGAACTAAGTCACACTCATAAGGAGACCTTGCAATGCACTTTGTAACCATTTCATGGCAACTTGGTAGAAGCAATGGCGACCCAGAAAATGAGCCTCCTTGCAGCCGACATTGGATCTCTGTCTTGCTGCCTCCTACGACCTGCAAGACAAGTTACCCTCCCGGAAACTAACATAGAAACCCAAAAAGGGCCCTATAAAGACTACAGTCCCTTTAAAAAGGGGCTATATGGGTTTCCATGTTAGTTTGGGGGAGTGTACTGGTTGTTAGTAGGGAATATGGGAATCTGATCCTTATATGTGTGGTTGTCAACATTACGGTCCCTTTTTGGGGTACCCTAAATATTAGGTGCCGTATTATAATCGGGATCCAAAAAGGGACCATGATTTTGACAACCACCCATATATGAGCGTCGGCTTTGATTTATTACCTGGGCCGCATGCAGTACCAGCCCCTCATCTCGTGCACCGTATATTTAATCTTGCATTGTACCTTGACAAAATCACCTGCTCTCATTCGCCATGTTGGAATATGTACTGGGCTCTTATTGCAAAGGAAACTGTTGCCTATCTCGTTCAATCCACAACCCCTATCTAGTTCCCAAAGGAACGCTGAACGAGACGCAAGAATTACAACATGCCTAGCCTGCTACTCTCTTACATAAATAAATATGGCTGCTCATATGAGGCATAGTCTAAATTCCTAGTATCCCTCTTAATATTCCCCATAGGAGTTCCCTGTATAATCCCCAATATAAACCCATCTGAGGAGTGTAGACTATAGCTCATATAACCCTAATCCCCATTAACTACCCTCTAATCCCAGTGTCCCTTTCATTTTCCGTTTTCTTTTCCATTTGATTCTCCATTATTGGGGGTAATACTAGGAGTTTCAACTATAGCTCATATAGTTCATGTCAAAATACAAGCGCCCCTCAGATTTCATCTCGCTCGCTGTTTGACTTCTGTCCACCCTCTGCTTCATAAGGTAGTTTCCCTTAGTAGGGGGACCCCGAAATAGACAGCAAAATACGACAATCCTTATCATTGGGACCCCCAAAAGGTTTCCTTGATTTTGGGAAACCCCTATGTCAACTTCGCTGGCTTTCTGCTTGCCTTTGTGGTATGTTTCAATCAGTGTCCACAGGACCATCTCCACCATCTGTCCCCTCTTTTTGTTCATTCAGGGTTTGGGGTTTAGGTTTTGAGGCGATGGTAGAACCAAGAAAGATCATACTCCAAAAAAAAGACAACCAAAGGGAGTGGAATAAACAACACTCCCATTTCAGGGGTTGCAGCATCGCCATTCAGAATACTGATTGGCTGGATTTGCCTGTAAGCCCCCACCGGCTCCCAATGTCCAAGTTCCCATACCCTTAAAAAACTTAACACTAGCAATACACATAGCATGGCTCCCACACTTGGGGCCATGAAACATGAAAGGCTCATGAAGGAACCCCTCAGATTTATAGGGCTACATCCTCCACAGGGGTGACTTTAGGAAGGTTTAGGGTTTAGGGGGGTAAAGACGGTGGGGTTTTTTTTTTCCAAGGTTTGGCTCCGCCATTTTTTTTCCAAGGTTTGGCTCGACCCCCCCCTCTCGTTTCCTTGTAACTGTCATCATTTTTGGACTCTTAGATACGAAAAGTGTCAACTGTCACAGGGATCGCGGGGGTCACGGTCGCCATCCTCGTAACTGTCGACGTATTTCGACTCTCGG
>CAJNIZ010011292.1:78657-103430 GCA_905231905.1 Symbiodinium pilosum | reverse complement strand
GAGCCCCTCAGATACCTTTCCAGACTCGCGAGCCCCCCAAGATCCCCAAGTTTGTGGTCAAAAATGGCAACCATTTTTGACCCACCAAAATTGCCTCTTTTGGGTTACCCAAAATCCAAAACCCTACGACCTAGACCCAAAACCCAGCATCTAAAACCCTGACCCCAAAACCCACCACCCTAAAGCCTGAAGCCAACAGCCTAAAAACTAAACCCAACATCCAAAACCTAAAACCCAAAACCCCAAACCCTGAACCCAAAACCCCAAACCCACAACCCAAAAGACCAACCCAAAACCCCAAGGCCAAAACCCAAAACAGTAACACCTAAACCCAAGACCCAAAACCTAAAACCGGGCTGATACTGATATGTTTTTTGGGTTCTATAGGGTTCAGCTGGGTTTACATGGTCTGAATATTGACTAGAAATCTCGACTTTATTCAGAGAGATATATTGATTATGCTTTTGATTTTGGCTTGTCAAAAGCCTACCAAATTTATTGATTACCTTATTGATTTTAGGGGTCCAAGAATGAATTACATTAATATGATATTGGACCATGATCAATAAGCTCCAGAGCTTATTGATTACAATCAATAAGCGATGCCCAGGGTAGTTAGTATATACTACATTTCGAAAGCTACCCATGTTGAGATTTCAATCAGGCTATTCACACTACATCTTACACAGTTAAATTCGGAGCTAGAGCACTGGACCTGGTAGCACAGCCTTGTTCACCATGTCCTCATCCTTCTTGTGCAATCTACGCTGCTTGAGCTTCTGAAAAACGTCGTTCACCCGGGATCCACTAACTGTCGAAGCATCAGACGCAGCATCAGATAGCGAAAGTTTCTTCTTGAGGGAAAGAACAAGCTGCCTTAATGGTTGCAGGCAATGGCAATGTAATATCGCAAGCACTACACCACAGAAATGCAGAGCATACACTAACTAATTTGAATTTCACAGAACAAACACAAGCTCAAACTCCAACCCTGATCCAAATACTGACCCTGCACCATATGTTAAGGGGGATCCCTATAGACATAGGTTAAAAGGGGGCCTCAAGTTAAATCCCAACCCTAGCTCCAAACCCCCAACAAGTGACTCCATGCCTTGCTTACTCAAACCACCATCCCTCGACCGTGAGCCATCATCTGAGGCAGCCCTCTTGGAAGCCCGGGATGATCCACCAGCCTGAGACATTTTTTCAATCATGGGTATGTTATTTCCTAAGCCTTGTCATACAAGCTTCAAGGTCAGATTGACAAGTTCAGTTCTACATGATTGCTTGGGCTTGTATACACAATAATATTACACTACCGTATAGCTCCCAGTACCTCTCATTTAAAAATTGCCATAGTACTCCTGCAGATCCTGCTAGCTTACACAGATGTTTCACAGTCGAGTAGCTGGAAGAGACAGATCTGAGCTTGCTCGCGAAAGGGACTCGTGGGTGCTGATAGTCTCCAAGGCGCTGTATTCTCCCCCCAGGGTAGTGTCTTCCTCACTACTTTCACCATCAAGATCCTCAGATTCCTCGGATTCTAGAGCATAACTCGCATAGCTGATAGCTAGGACCATGGAGATGAAATGTCACACACATACGCCAGATTCAGGCATTCAAGCAATCACATTTAATTGTTACAATAGGCCCCCCCCAGTAGAACATAGCACATATCACACTCGCAACTGGGGCAAGTCTCATCACCACCCTCTACGAGTGGGAGGTGTTCCGAAAGCTCTTCTTTAAGTTCCTGCATTGCCCGGTTGCGGCTGGTCTTTGCACGTCGGCATAATCGTTTGAACTTCGTAGCCTGGGCTATTAAGTGACACATATTGATCTGGGGTTGCAAATTATAGGGGCTACGGGAATCTTTTATATTACAGCTTCTACAAGCCAAATCAATTCAGGTGAAGTTACCATTTTGCGCACAGCCTGTGCTGTGCGCAAAGCCCAGTCCTGTACACAATGAGCATGGACCGAAATGCCACGAGGACAAAGGCGATCTTCCTCATACCATACTTTCAGGGCATCAGCAATAACGTATGAACTCAGTCTGCGGGTTGATGGACCCGCACCGCGAATCACAGCTGCTACTGCCTCAGATGTATGATCATGCAGGCTACACCTAGGCCTATAGGCATGTATACGCTAGGACATTCTTTTACAAAACTTCTGATGATGAATGTGTAGGCATGGCACCCTCGGGTTGCATAGCACATCTCTGCGAGTAACCTGCTTCTTGTCCGATAGAAGCTTGCCGGTTCGGTCCACAAGCAATGAGAATCCCACCTGCAGTAGTCAACACTACACAGAAAAACAATTCGACCTGAAGACAGCCATAAATTTGAAGGTGCCATGACTGAATGATGATGCTCACATATCTGTATCCCCAGGCTGAAAATCTTTCATGAGCCAGGGATTGAAACAAACCATGATACAGGCATGTGGCATCATGGAGCTTTGGCTCCTTGCGGAACTCATTTACCAGGCATCGCACATCATCGGAATTCTCAGGCTTCGAAGTCTTCTCAGCAAGAACCATGCCGCTTGCTGTGCTACTCATGCTTCCAGCCACTGCAGCTGGACCAAGCCAAAAAACAACAACTACACACACCCAGATACACACAAGTTCACACATAGCAACAACTCCAACCACTGCGGCAAACAGACCACAGCACATGCAGGCAGGGGGTTGGTACCGCCAGACTTCGGAAAGAGCTTGCTCAATTTGCTGCGGTACTTCGCCTGCCCATATAACGCCACAACATCAAAACCTTGACCACATTCTTGACCTTCAAATTTGCAGTGGCTTTACCTCATTGCAAACCCAAACAATGCTACATTCGATCCGGCCCAGCCTTCCACACACTGGCCATCCACAATCACCATCGCCCCATTGGAGGCACATGTCCACAGGAATGCGAAAGGTTTTAAGCTAGGAAGTCACACCGCCTTCAGACATCTTTCTGCCAGGGACTGAAATTCGCCATGGTCTCCATGGGTAGTGGTACTAGTACCAATATAGTACAACTACAACTCCTGCTATAGCAGTGTATATTATAGTATACACAGTTATCACCAATATGTTGTATCATTGTAGTTCCTTGCAAGGGCCTATGATATATGGGGGCCAGGAGTTGTAGCAGTAGTACTATGCAGGAACACCACTGTAGCATCAACTGGAGATTTTCAGTCCCTGCAGCAAGAGCCAGGGGCTAGGAGTAGCAAAGTACTTGTTGTATAGTAGCAGCAACAGTTCTAGCAGTAGTTGTGGGATGTATCTCGACGTAGAAATGGTAGCCGCAGTGTATTAGTAGTGCATGGTGGTACAGTGGTGGTGGTAGTAGATTACTACTACTACTTCTACTACTACTACTACTACCACTACTACTACTCCTGCTGCTGCTACTACTACTACTACTATTACTACTACTACTACTACTACAACATAGTAGTAGTAGTAATAATAATAATAGCAGCACTAGCAGTGTTTGTTGTTCTTGTTGTTTCCCCAAACCAAGCCCTGAACCCATACATTCATAATATATTGGGATCGCCAGGGTAAAATCGCAAGGTCCGCATATGTGGGTCCACAATCCCCAACAATTCCTAGCCCCCTACCTGGTAGTCTCCAAGGTTCCACACCACAGTTCTCCAGCAGGTCCTCCCTGGAACCAGTTGTAAGGTTTAGGGCCTAGGTTTTGATTCTTAACCCAATTGAAAGCCCTTTGCACCCATTCTTGAGCAAGCGCTTCATGAAGTGCAGGGAAATCCCTAAGCCCTCAACCTAGTCCCTGTGACCTTAAACCCTCAAGGCTAGCTTTTGCATCTTCAGAGAGCACAGCCGACCAATAGGATTGTAATGGGCATCCGCACAGAGGATGTTAGGTGAGAACCCGTATATACTCACATCTTACCTCTGCTAATATTGGGTGAGGGCCAAATCCAAAGAGAATGTCGTAGTTGCATGCCCACATTTGGTTGGCTGAGATGATGCTCCTATACTCTCTAGGGTGTGTACAACAAGGGTTCAAGGAAACGCGATAATCTTTGAGCATCCTGAACAGTTTAGGGGTTTTGGGTTTAGGTGTAGGGTTTGTCTGACTACCGCAGCTCTAACCCCTGACCCTTAAGCCAGCTGTCCCGCACTCTCCTACAGCAACCTGGGCGACCTGGCCAACACAAACCGCCCCCCTAATAAAAAACAACACATTACTTATTGGAATGTTAACAGGCCCCTGAACCTTAAATCTTAAGCCCTAAACCCTAACTCTAAGCCGTCAATCCTACCCCAAACAACATGGAAGTTGCCCTAAATCCTTAAATCCCTTCATATGGTAGACATATTGATTAAGGATTAGGGTTTTTTCCACAAAGGGTTTTTTTGTAGCACACAGGCCCCCAGATGTGGCATGAGCATTCAGTTGCACTGCTTGAACTTGACTGCATTCGCCTGCCATACCGGGAATGTGCAGGACCAAACATAAAAGCACATTCAACACCATTGGCCGGGTGTATGGCGTCAATCCTACCTTTGTGTGCACCTTGGGGCCAACATGCTCAGGTCCGAGCATATGACAGCAGAGCCTATGGGCTAACGCGTCTGCTGGGGTGCATATCACACAGAGCCAATGGGCTTACCTTCCCAAAATCATGGGCCCAATGTTAAGTTTTACATGTGTTTTCTGATGGATTAATAATACATTTATGTTATTTTGGTGGAGGTAGAGGTTGCCCTTGGAGATCCCTGTCGAATCACGGGGAAAGGTAGCTTGACATGGACGGGAGGCCAAACCCCACTTCAAACCCTTGCCCCTTCGTGTATGCTATGACAAGAGATTATTACAAGAGGTAGTAAGATTGCAGATGGTTGATTCCATTAATCAGCAGATTGTATAGTGATCTCAACAGTGTGGTTTCTTGTTTGGAAGTCCACCCTTAATAGGAAACATATTGAGGCATTGTACTATATACAATAGACCTTGGAGATGCTCTGAACTCATAAGAGCCCACCAGCATGTATTTCACATGTTGTGAACTCAGCATGTGCGCTGATTGAGCTTCCTGGTCTGCTTGTGCTTGCCATACCGGGAATGTGCAGGACCAAACATAAAAGCACATTCAACACCGTTGGCCGGGTGTATGGCGTCAATCCTACCTTTGCGTGCACCTTACGAGGCCAACATGCTCCGGTCCAAGCATATGACAGCAGAGCCTATGGGCTAACGCGTCTGCTGGGGTGCGCATCACGCAAAACCATATAGGGGCTTGCTTCCTCAAAAATGGCCTTAGGTTTCCTATAAGTCAGTATGGCATAGTTTATATAGTGCTACAGGAACACTCTTTTGAGGAAGTATAATTAAGGTTGCCCCTGGGGATCCCCGTCGAATCACAGGGAGAGGTAGCTTGACTGGACGGGAGGCCACCCATTCCCTCTATTATTCTCATACACAGGTAAGAAGTAGAAGATTCTAAGCTTTGAGAATTTAAAGCCTTGTTCTGTAAGTTCATATCAAACTATATGAATATGCATACATGTATACCCTCCACAGAGCATTCTCCAATAAAAAGGAATTCCCATTATGTGGTCCAGACTGGATGCAGGTTCTGTGCAATTCCCACCAATTTCAGACAGAACATCCATCAGTGCAAACACCATACCATGCTACCACCCCCCAAGATTCTAGCACCCAAGACCTCATCGCGGATTATTTTTAATGATTCCAAGCTCCAGAAGAGCACGTATTATCATATTTTCAAACGAACCATAAAGTAAGGTTCATTTAAAACGAACCATAAAAAGTTGGTTTTATGAAGAGGAACTATTCTTTTTTTATAGCTCATTTAGTCTCCATGGTAGTAGTATAGTTTACCATCTTGGGGGTTCTACTTTCTAGATCCTCCCAGGGGTCTGGGCAGAGGGACAAGATCATCAAGTGGGTATGGATGCTGTGATGACCTCCAACTTGCATGGGCACATGACGGCTCGGCCCTGGATGTTCCCAGCATGTACAGTAGACATGCTGTCCAACATGGACAATGCCAGCAAAATGTGGCAAAACGTGGGACGGTAATCCATCCGGTAGCATAAACTGAAGGGCAGCCACGCGATCGTTCATCTTTATACATCAGGGCTGCTCCGCAGTTCCTTACTCCCCCCTGCAACAAACAAGGCGGGCATGGATGCTATGGGGGCTGCTACACAATTCCCCTGGATAATCTCAATCTCCCGCCTCTACCACGGAACCTACCAATAAAATGTGAAAGATAACGACTGCACAAATCCCCTCCCCCAAATATTAAACTCCCCCCCTTCCCCCCCTGTATTAACCATTCCCAGTGTGGTCTACTATAATCTGTGAAGTATTAGGTGGAAAATAATGGGCCTGGCAGGGGAGACCCTCGGGATGCTTCATCAGCGCGTACGACATACCTTGAGCTCTCAAGGGGTCTATAGGCGCTTGATCAGCTTTGCTTGGGAAACACGCTTTTAGATGATATGCAGCCAAGATAGACTGCAGTAGGAGGTGCAGACATCTGGTGCGAGCAGAACGGATTCTAGCACACCGTATTTATCTGCGGTTCATGCATTTGCAACCCTAAGAGTCCAAGTACCTAATAAGCATATACTTACCCAAAACCAATACTATAATTACCCTTACCCAAAACCCAAGTACCTAATTATTGGGTACATGGACCCTTTGGGCAATATGTCTCTCGGCGTTTCCCTGCCAATTGTGTCTCCCGGATAAACCCAGTGCATTGGGCTGAGAACCGTTCCTGGGCAACTTGCTCACACTTTAGATCCTAAACAGGAACCCCCAAACCCTGAACCTTGAACCTTCATAAGGCATCAACCTTCATAAGGCATCAATCTACAGCCAAAAGGCCGCCAGCTACATGCGTCACAGGCTTGACATAATGCTCGTTGACCTGGGATCACTCAGGGGGGCAATGGGTCACCCTCTCCAAACAATAGTCTTTGTAGGGCCTTGTTTGGGCTTCTGTATTTAGTTGTGGGAGGTGTAGGATTCACGCAAGAAAATATGATGATACAACCTGCAACCATAAACTGCTTCCATGGAGAGATTCTCCTGGAGATCCCGCTATGTGAGTGCTGTCTTGCTATTCCTGGGCTACAAGTACTAACTTGGCTGTGGAAACCTGAAGCCCCGAAATCAGGGCCCTCTCATACCCTAAGGGTCCAAGAACCCAAATAATAGGGTTTAGGGTCCCTATACCATTAGTATGGACCCGTAGGGATAGCCGTATAATAATCGTGGGGCCCCTTTTGAGGAGGAGGAGGAGGAGGAGTTGACTTCTGTAAGCTCTCACATACTCCCTATACATTCCTTACATCACCTCTACGCCCTATGCGGAGGTTGGGGGTTCCAACAACTTGCGTAATACCCTGAACCCAACACCCTCAGGTTTAGGGTTTAGGTTTAGGGTTTAGGGTTTAGTGTTTATGGTTGACGGTTTAGGGCTCACCCCAATGCGTCTGCATGCTTGTCAGGAGTCAGGTTCGTGATCTTCAGACTAGCGCAGTTCCCCCCTACATTGCAGCTGCAGCAATGCAGTCCGTTAAGCACGCCCTACACAAACACATACATATGCATCACATGTATATATACATATATATAGAGAGAGAGAGAGAGAGAGAGAGACAGAGAGAGAGAGGGTTCTGGGTTTAGGGTTCAGGGAGAGAGAGAGAGAGGGAGGGAGAGAGAGAGAGAGAGAGAGGGGGGACTGTTATAAGCTGAGGACACTATCCCCCCTTTGGCCTGTATCCCTGAGCTCTGAACCCTTAGCACTAAAACCTGAAACCTAAACCCTAAAACCTATAAGCCCTAAAACCTAAACCGTTAAACCCAAACCCTGAACCCTGAAACCCTAAACCCTCGACCCAGCCCTGAATCATTTCAGGCAAGACAAGCCATTGCAAGCATGAGCTCAACGCATTGTTGCTGTGGAATCCTGTCTGTAATGAAATGCTGATGTAAAAACTAAAATAATTAGAGTCCGGTTTAGGGTTTAGGGGGTTTAGGGGCATAAAGAACTGGAATAAGGCTTAGGATTTTGGGGCCCCATGGTTAGAATAGTGTTTAGGATGGTCTAGGGCGACAGTATACCACAGCTCTACAAGGCTCAAGGATTCTGGGGGTATAGCTTTTGTTCATTTTTATTCAGGCTTCTACATTCCCCGTCCAACACTTGTGACAGAGGGAACCAAAGCAAGCATGCTGGATTTGAACCCTAAACCGAAACCCTAAATGCTAGAGGCAAGACCTAAATGACATGCCCCTGCTTGTTGGAGGAAACTTTGAGGGGACCTCGTACAGCGGGACCCAAAACTAAGGACTCCCTAAGACAACCCAAAGCCTAAAGTGCCCAACAATCTCCTAATATTTAGGGTTTAGGGGTTAGGGGTTTAGGGTCCTTGGCCCGGAATCCCCTCAGAGCCTCCTGAAATCTGGGGCTGCGACTTGGTAGAGGTTTGGCCCATGGTGCGGATCATTGTGCATAGGGTTCGGCCGATCGCCGTCTGGGATTTTCTGCAGCTTCCACAGGCGTCGCACATCCTGAACAAAGAATATTGGGTTTAGGGTTTAGGGTTTAGGGTTTAAGGTTTCACCATAACCTTCAAACACGGAGGCAAGTCACCTAGCAATCCCTTCCGCCAAACGTGAACACCCCCTACCCCAATCCCTTTGACCAAGCCTGTTCCTACCACATACAAACCATATTGGGTACATGTGAAATCAGTGGTGAGGGGATGCGTAGTGTTAGGGGGAGATGAGGAAGATCACCTTGTCACCTGAAGTGGTTCACGTCGACGAGCTACCAAACCTATGAACCCTCTTGCTCCAAACCCTAAGCCCTCGTGCCCTAAACCCTAAGTCCCTAAGTCCTGAACCCACTTGCCTAAACCCTAACTCCTAGACTCTCAGCCCTAAACCCTAAACCCTAAACCCTAAGCCTTGAATAGTGGCTAGCCTGAAATTCAGAAGCCTACAGAATGAGCCATCCTTCTATTCCTCCTTCCTAAGACCTAGGCCTTGGTTTTAAGGTTCAGACTTTAAGAGTTTAGGGTTTAGGGTGTAGAATTTAGGGACTTTAGGGCTTCTACAGAATTTTGGAATTCAGGTATTTGAGGATCAGTTTCTACGTGATTAAGCCCTCATTGGGGTGAGGTTGAGTCAGGTCACTATGCGAATGCTCTCTCCAGCTCCTACTGTAGATCCCAAGTCTCCAATTCGTTTCACCTCTACTTGCACTGAAAGGCTGGTAAACGCAGGCAATACTTCTCACCGAGTATAGTGATAAGTAAGTATACAAACACAAGGCTTTACATGATTCGGTTATAATTTGGGTTTTTTCCCTACCTAGATCCTAGCTGAGCTAACTGTCTCTTGGCTTGAAGGTGTTGGTCCTGGGCTTGCAAATGATTGCGTGGCTGGTTTTAGGAACCCTCCAAAAAGTAAAGCTCTTCGCCCTCTGTTATAAAAAAAGATAATAGGCATTCCTTTATTTACAAACAAAAAGTCCAAAGAGTCAGGCTGCAGCACCTACTGCAAAGCAAGACCGCTGAACCCATCCCCCTTCCCCCAATTATCTTTAAATCTCCCTAGTTAAGAGGGAACCTAACCCCACGGCTAGTATGGGGTGGGGTACAAGGGGACTTCATGACATCCTAATCCCAACACCCTAAACCCGTGCACCCTGAACCCAAACCTTAGCTACAAAAAGCTACCCACCCCTACACCCTAAACCCTAAGAGCCATAGTCTAGCCTCCTAGTATGCCCCTTAATCAACCGTATAGTAGTCACCTATATAACCCCCTTTAGGACTTTAGGCCATAGAACATATAGGGGTTTCCAAAATCTCGAGGACCGGTTGGAGGGGCTACGGGGGATATGCAAGGGCACAAAGGGTTAGGGTTTCCCCAATAAACAGGGGGCCCGTTTTTGAGAATGTCTACGCTTAGACGGGGGCCTGTTTTTGAGAGTCTCTATAGTCATTTTTATAGCCCCCCTTAAGTAGATAGAATATGGTAGATAAAATATGGAGTATATAGGGATCATATTCTAATATACCCAAAGCCATATTCTATCTACTTAAGGGGGAATAGAGGCCTTGAGTCATTATTGACATCTATGTCACCCTGAAAGATGCCCTAAACCGTAAACCCTAAACCCTAAATCTTAAACCCTGAATCCCTAAACCCTGAACCCTAAACCCTAAGCCCTAAACCCTGTGGGGCTGCCTCGTGGGAGGATGGGGATGATGACGGTGATCAGTGAGCAACAGTTGGATATAATATATAGATTTCGGGTCTAGGGATTTAGGGTTTAGGGATTTAGGGTTTAGGGATTTAGGGCTTAGGGATTTTGGGCTTAGGGATTTAGGGTTTAGAGATTTAGGGTTTAGGGTTTTGGGATTTAGGGTTTAGAGCCGAGTATTACCCCTAGTATAGGCTGTTACTGATTGGGGGCAGGACCCAATGTATGTGAGGATTATGTAGGGGCAAATCAGAACGTCAAAATGAATCGAGCGAAATGAACCCATAACAACGATGCTATGCCATGATACAGCTGTTGTTTTTCTTGCTTTGCTTGCAGCTTGAGTTCCGGCCCTAATTTCGAACTGGGCCCGGGGTTTTAGAAATGCAAGTCAGCACCTATTGCTACTACATGAGCTATAATCTAAACTCCTAGTATCCCCTTAATAAGCCCTATAGTAGTCCCCTATATAATCCCCCATATAACCCCCTGTAAGGAGTTCAAACTATGGCTTATATGACTACATGATAACAGACAACCAATGACATGGCTTTCAAGCTTGATAGCGTACTGATTCCCAGTAGGAAATAAAGGAATATAATTCCTATATATTCCCTGCAGATATCATGTTCCCTTATTCCCTTCCAACCCCTAAACCCTATATAGACCCTTATTCCCTACTAACCCCCCCCCCCCCAGTAGGACAAGGAGATGGGTCCAGTGGAAGATTGCTGGCTTTTCTTTGCGACATGGTGCTATAGGAGAACAAATTGTCGGGGATCTATGGGTTGCGGGTTTAGATTCAACAGGAGGTTTATGGGGTTTAGGGTTTAGGGCCTAGGGTTTAGGATTCATGTTGAAGTCTATTCCAAGACCTCCAAGTACCCCCTATTATGGCCCAAATACCCGCTCTTAGGAAGCCACTAACGGGCATTAAACTGTACTTGGGGGCTCTCGGTTTGAGGTATGCTATATAATATTGGTACCAGGAACCTAGGACCATACTGCTGGCATATACTTTCATTTAGGTTTCAGGTTTCTATAAGAGGTGGCAAATCCATCATAGGAACATGCAGGGTTTGGCGTTCAGGGTCATGGCGAATCACATGGAAAAGGTAATGGAATATGAGCTGAAAACTGGGTTTCGTAGGTGTTTATAAACATCGAATGTAGGGGCATTTTCTCGATGTGGCTTTGGGAAATGTTCGACTATAGCAACATCACGGATTTATACAGGAACAAAATCGGTCGACTTCTGCAGAAGACACTCTTGGGGATAGATCCTTACCCTTAACCCTAAACCCTAACCCTTGAACATTTCTGACTTTGCTCCGAGAAGCATACCTCGCAGTCCTTTGCTAAACACGAATTCAGCTGAACAATTCTCCGGGTGGTACTTTGAGGACGCCATGCATGAATGATGGATAACCAGAAAATACGTGCTTGCATATTCCCAACATGTACTGTACCCCATCATGATATGCTAGGTTGCATGCTCCTTTGTTCTAATTATTTCCTATCGAACTCCACTATATTCGTGTATATATATATATCCCTATTTCATCCCAACATAGGCCTTAATCTAATGTAGTAGTTTCCAGCTTCTTGTCCACTATTCCTTAGATAACCCCTGTAGGTCCCAAAGTGCCACCCAGTTTCGCTCTTCGGAGCCTATGCAAGATTTGGCGTGCTTCAATTCAAGTAATTAAAAGGGTCCTCAGGATCTGCACCTATACGAAATGATCCCCAGAAACGAGGTCCCAACAAAAGACAGTTGTCAGCAAGGGCGCCCTCAACCCAAATTCCTAAACCCTAAACCCTGAAACCTTAAACTCCTAAACGCTAAAACCCTGGGGGCGAGAAAGCAGGCTGGGCCAGAGCCGCTCGAGGGGCATTGTGATCAGCAAATGCCTCCTCACTTTACATAGGGGAGCACAGCTCTGAAGTAAGCACTTGCCAAATAAACATATCATTCATACATTCTAATCATTTGCCTGGATTGTTCCTTTGACATATTCCTGGAACGCGCGCATGAGCCATGACATAAACTCTTCCTTGACCATCGTATTCACCACATCAAACCCACAAGAGCTGCGGACCAAGTCTTTGATAGCCACTGCATCTGCTTCCACGGAAGCTTCTGCGTTCTCCAAGTCAATCTGCAGGAAACTGTCTCGGACGCGCCAAGGAGAGGTTTCCAGTACTTGTTTGAAAGTGGTCAACTCCTTAGGAGGCAGTATGACGGTCATCGGGAAGTCCTTCCTCAAACAAATGAATGTCTCAAACAAACACCAGGCCCGCTTGTAGTAATGTGGCGTCAGGAAGGTGTCCAAGATCACCAGCATGTTCCTTGCACTGGACAAACGTGCTTCAAAGACCGCGCTGAGGTCATTGGAGTTGCTGCAAGTGCCGTCCTGGATTCGATACTGATTGTTACAAAAGAAGCACATCCACAAGAACACCTCCGCTGTCTGTGAAGCGGAAGATTGTGCCCACAGCTGAACGCCGCTCACCACCACCTCCAGGGTATAGTGCCAGCACCAGGAGACAAAATGAGTTGTGGGAGAGCGATGTTCCAGAGGCAAAGCATCCACAATGCTGCAATTCGGCCTACCATCGCGTGGGCAAATCTTCCCAAAGCCTTTTCCTTTCTCTCCAAGGGCCAGAATAGGGCACATCTCGTAGAAATTTGGATTGCTCAAGCCTGTGGCTTGCTGCGCTTCAGATGGGAAATGCTCCAGCAGGTAGGTGGCCGAAATTCCCAACTGCACCTGAATAGTGTTTGTTTGTGGTGGTTAAACCCAGTAAGATTGTATTCCTATATAAAATACTATACCCCAAAAGGAGGATAGAATCTTACTCTAGAATGGGTACCATAGTATCCCCAAATAAAATACTACCCACCTGGGGTAGCTACCGATGGGGCTTCTCGAACGGGGGGGCCATGGAGGCCCGAAAGATCAAAGGGATTTGCACGCTTATGGCTATCCCAAGGGGTCCAAGGACCCGAACAAATAGGGTTTTAGGGCCCAAATACCCTTGTATTTGGGCCCTCAAGCTGTATTATTTGGGTCCTTGGGCCCTTTAGGTATTAAAGGATTATCTAGGAACTATTCGCGAAAGTACCATGAGCCTAATGCAAACCCCTGGACCATATGCAAGAAAGTTTCTTTTGATAGCATGCCTCAGTATCGCCACAGAACGTCTTGCAACTCCCGTAGCAGGGGCAAAAGAACCTTTATGAAACATACCCTGTAACCCATTATACAGTTTCCATTTTTTTCCATTATCCCTTTCTAACCCGAATAATATCTCCCCAACTACTTATAAGGGGGACTGAAACCCTAAACCCTAAGCCCTCAAAAGACCACTGTGACAACTGCCCACCTCATGGACTGCGGCTATTCTGGCCGGAGCCGTTGAAGCCTTGGTCTCGCCCTTATGGCTCAGCGGTGGAGTCCGTCCTCGACAGGGCTTTTGAAGGCTCGTACTTACGTAATCATTGGGGCATATTGGAGGTACAATTGCAGAGGAAGTCCGACCCCAAGGGAATCTCGTGAGCCTTCAAGTAGTTGTGTTGGAGATCTGTTCAAGGAAGCATGCATCATACGGCATGCTGTCCGTGCCCCGAAGACAAGAGCCCCCAAGAAACAGCACCCTTGTCCTAGCAGCACCTGCCCCGAAACGTCAGGCTTTTCTGGAAGATGGCTAGCCCGCGTCTTCCAAGCGCAAGCCAAGAAAAGCGTAGCAATCACGACCTCCATGACTTTGGGGGAACATGGAGATTGCACAGAACAGGTCGAATACATTGGGGCGACGTAGGGCTTTCAGCAGGATTATCTAAGGGCCATAGGACTGTGTTGGGGACTAACCTTTGCATTTCTTGTCAGTATGTAGGCAAAGCACTGTGAAATGTCTGCTGACAGCAACCCAGAGACTAAACCACCAGACAGCACAGCCAGCAAGGGGGCGGCTGGCACTGCAGCCCCAACTCTGTCATTGGAGGCCACCAGAAAGGCTTGTTTCGTTGTGGTTACAATGTGTTCGTGCTGATTCGTTGTGGTTACAATGTGTTCGCGCTGAAACGCGTACGAAGATACGTTGGTCACACTGGTATGACAGGGCATCAAGACCTGCATCATCTGACATGCTCCCCGCCGAAAATCAAACTCATTCCGCCAATCGTTCCCGTCTTTGAAGTTGAAACCGGTGCACCACCACCGTTCGAAACATTGCTCCGCGCAGTCATATACGTTTGATGCAACCTGGATATCATAGAAGCTACCTCGGGGATACATACATGCCCCCCGGTCATCTGTAAAGCCGTTCACGTAACCTCGACACCATCTCTGTAGGTCCGTGTTGCTGCTGTAAACCATGGCAGAACCGAGCATCTTCAACTTCTGGTCAGAAGTCCCGCCCAAGGAGTATGAGTACAGACCGGAAATCTCCTGGGTTGCTGTTAAGGCATTGAAACTAAGGTACCATAATGGGTATACCTATATAAATAAATATATATATATACATTCATATTTATATAGAAAAATAGTGTGTCCCCAATAGAAATGGAGTAGCTTAAGTTAAGTTCCTTGACAGCAACCCAGCTTCTTCTTCACCAGGTTGTAGGATCTCCATCATCTGGCATGGAGCAGTGTCGGACCTCTTCTTGGAGGGCGCGTCTGGGTAGACGAATCCTTTGCACCAACTCTGGGCGGCGCACCTGGCCATTTTTGCTGTTCTCAGAACCTGAAATAAGGGCCAGTAAGAGACTTTTCCTGCACAAGGCATTTGGTGGTGAGATCTTTAGAATTTGCTCCGATATTGGGGCTTCAACGCAGATTGCACACACCAAGCGAGGCCAACGGGACAGGTGAGGCCTAAGGCCTAAGGGTGTAGGATCCCTTACGCCCACAGACACACCCTAAGGGTCCAAGGACCCAAATATTAGGGTTTTGGGGCCCAAATACTATACTATTAATGGTAGACACCAGCAAGATCAACCAAGCCACAATTTCTTGCATTCAAAGACATCTGCCACAACCCGCACGTCGTAGCGGAAGTTTACGCAAGCGTTGCCAGGTGCTCTCCAGCGTTTGCCGTCCTTGGGCGTGAACACGACCTGATGCAGGATTCTTGCCTGTGATCTCAACTGGGCAGCACCCAGCCCTTCAGTGCCCTACAGAATCCCTAACTAGACCCTGTCAGTACAGCTAAATAGGGGCTCTTTGGTCCCTCCTGTTTTCACTTCTTAAGCCATAGTAGGTGGTCTTTGGAGGATCTTCGTACATACGTGCTTCCTGCTTTTTCCCTACGAAGTCCTTCTAGGAAGGTTGTCAGAACTGATCTCTCTCTGGTTGCCCCGTATATCATGCCATCTATTGTGTACGACGTCCGCAAGCGGACCACAACTTTGCAACCCTCAACCCTGACCCGATACTCTCAAGGCTATATACCTTACATGTGAAATGCTGATGGTCCACCTCGAAATCGAGCAGTGGAGTGGCGATCTGCCCACTAGCGCAGCTGAATGGAGCAGCAAGCACCAGCGCAAATGCCCAGGCCATGCGACATGTCCGAACTCTTACCATGAATCACTTCCTTGCAGCTTTCTAAGCTCCATGTCCTGAATCAATATCCTTTGGGTAATGATTAATTTGAAGGCCCCCGCCAAGGGCTTTCAGGAATAGGTTCCTTGATGCAACAACAAGGGATGTTGATAACCATACGAAAGTGCTGCCTAGTCCTACATAATCTCCACACCCAAACAATCCATGTAGCTAAATAGTAGATATTAGGTCCCAAAGGGTTCCCATATAACTACTTTAGACCCTAGACCGTGAACCCTAAATCCTATACTATATAGCTACTGGACCCTTAGAGCCAGGATCTCCATGTAGACTCCCCCACAAACAAATTGACTAATCTAGTCACGAGGCGATATCTATGATAAGGGGGTGCGGGGTTTCTGATTTGTTGTGTTTTGCATGAGGTGATTAGTTTTCTGATGCTTCGATGTCTCTACCCTCTCCCACCCTTTGAAATTGCCACGGGAATTCTTCACTCAACAATCACTACCGGCTGCTGACGCGTTCCCTGTGGACATGGTGCAAGGAAGCATGCTGCAACGGTTACTGTAACGATGTTTAGCTGCGCACCCATACTGTCGCAACTTTTTGCAAACGCAGGGACACCAAATCATCTAGCCTATGATATGGAACGCTGCGATCCAAATCGAAAGCTCTCTAGATGCGATATGGCTTGCGTACATATTCGTGCTTCCCCTGATGAAAACTAGTCTGTGTCACATCCCTGGTAATCTAGAACCCTAAACCCGAATTCCTACAGAAACCACTAAACCCTAAACCCTACACAACACTAAACCCTAAACCTGGAGAAACACCCACAGATGACAAGCGGCCTCAATGAAGGCGAAGAACTCTCCACGAGTGATGCACCACCGATCCGGCGGTACCCGGAGCTGCAAGTCCATTGCTCATGGGGTTTTATTTAGGTGCTATAGGGTTTAAGGTTTAGGGGGGTTCGGATTTAGGGTTCAGGGTGTAGGGTTAATTGACTGATGGTTGGTGGGGAATGAAAGAATAAAAGCAGCATGGAAGCTACTGTGTTGGTTATGGCAGAAAGGAGAAGAAAATGAAGGCAAGTGACTTGTGACTCATGCATAACAAAAGCTGGAAAAGTATTATGGGGTCCTTATCCCAAAGGGTGCATGTAGCTATATAGTATATACTTAGGACCCTTTGGGTACAGTTTTGGCTCAGAATTCGGGGGGATTAGTGGCGGGTCGACGGCCCACGAGCAACTTACTAATGGATAGTAGGGAACGAGGTACACGTTCCGAAACGCTAGCTGTGTACTAGAAGAAGCGAGCATACAGGATGAACCCGTTGTAACTGGGTTTTGCGCTACCTAGGTATGAAATGAAGGCTCATGTAGGGCTTAGGCTTCGAAGCGCAGAGTTGGTAGTCAGTAGGCAACGATGCAACAGGATATGGGGACGATCACTGATGACGATATATGATTATGGTAGTTTCCCAAAAAAAGGGGACCCCAATATAGATCCCCAAATACTGCAATCCATAAGGTACCCCTGAATTCGGGAAACTCTAAACCCTAAACCCTAATCCAAAAACCATTTATATATATATACATATATATATATGTATATCCCCCATATAACCCTATGCATCCCATGTAAAACATAATATGTAGAGAGAGAGAGAGAGAGCTTATACATATGGGGACTGCTATATGGGGCCATGCCACTCTTCCTTGCGAACCAGCACTATCAAGAAGTTGTCCTTTGTACCCTTAGGGGTTGTACCCTGGGGTTTGGGTCCACAAACCGTGGAACATGGCCCTTAATAAGGGTACTTGTGACCCAAACCCTAAGGTTACAAACATTCAGGTTACAAACTTGAAGTCTTTGAAAGTCAGGCGTTTGCTCAGACAGCAGGTGTCCATGTCAGGAGTTGCAGGTACTTCTTGCAGAGACCTCATCTATGGACGAGACTAGAATCTTGACTAGAAGGTACATAAGGTTAGTATAAGGCTCCCTTGGGGACACCACTTAGCAGAAAGCTGAGCATAAGTTCAGGGTGATGAGTGGGGTCATATTCCTCGAATGGGACCTGCATCATGCAGAAACATCTCTCTTCCATGTTGCCTGCTATGAGCTCTCTGAATTTGTAAACAGCTTCACAATTGGCTCAGAACTCTCTGGTCTGGACAGGCTATACACGATACATTGGGTACTGCCCCCACCAAGTAACAGTCCATATTAGGGGTCCTATTAAGGATTATATATAACTATTTTATAATTATTCTCCAACTGTTACTGAGGCGGGGGCAGTACCCAAACGATACACGAAGTTGCTTCACTGATGTAGCCACATGCCTGCCTTCCTTGGCCCCTTGAAGCAGGAAGGCCCATGAACGTTTCTCAAACTTCCCTTTCTGAACCCTCGGACCGCTTGGTGTCCCTATACCCTAAACCCTAAGCCTTTACTCAGGAGCCCAAACGGGCCGCCTTCTGGCCTTCAGCCCTAAATCGAACCCTAAACCCTGAAACCCTATCTCACAACTGCTTTCCCTTTCTGCAGCTACAAGCAGAAAGCCGGCTTGGTGTCCCGCCAGTGCTCTTTGCGGA
Source organism: Symbiodinium pilosum (assembly GCA_905231905.1). Classification (NCBI taxonomy): domain Eukaryota; class Dinophyceae; order Suessiales; family Symbiodiniaceae; genus Symbiodinium; species Symbiodinium pilosum. The sequence continues at coordinate 84,976 of CAJNIZ010011292.1, read as the reverse complement.
GAATTTATGAGTAATTATAGGATTTACAGGGATTCTTGAGTTTAGGGATTACAGGATTTAGAGATTATAGAGTTCAGGGATTATGAGGTTAGTTTAGGGTCTAGGGATTGTAGGCGTTTAGGGTTTCAGGTGTTTTTGTGCGCGCTACTGCTGAAACCACCAAAACGGAAAGTTCAGGATCCATAGAGAACTCCTAGGTGTGCAGGGTTTGGGGTCTAGGGTTTAGCCTTGTGTCAATAGTCACGCTTCTGACTTGTATGTTTCGGCTCTGTATTGCGGAGAAACGTCAAAGGTTACATGTAAACCTCCTACTCTGTACAATCTCCTTAAGGATTCCGAATATGATTTAGAGTACATGCCGCAAGCACTGGTCCTAAAAGACCCTAAGTCTCCACATGCTAAGAAGTAAGGTTTCTAAACAAGAAAGCCATTGTATGGTTTGGCTTAAGATCCCCTCCTAAACCCTAAACCCCTAAACCCTCCCCCGTATACGTACTTAGCAGCCTTTGTGCTTCAATGATTTGATTCAGCCTGTCAAGTAGACGAATTCTGGTGCCTGGAGAGTTTAGGGTCTCGGCTTTTGAGTTTAGGCTTTAGGTTTTAGGATACCCTCTTAACGGCTATAGAGCTTTAACACCCGCATGGCCGAAGCAAATCGCAAGGCTTAGGCTCGAGGGTTTTACCTGAATCTCCAAAAAGTATGTACAATAGCAGCTGCTCTGACACTTTCATGGAGTTTGGGCCAGTATTCTTACAAATTTTTGGGGTTCGGGTAGGGAAGCCTCCTCAGTTATCCTTGCAGCCTGACCGAAAGGATAGAACTTGCAGCTACCTGCAAAGCTGGCGGATTTTTTTACCCCTGTGAAGGTCAATGAGGACCTAAACAGAAAATGGAGGATGTAACCAAGTCCCACGGCGGCGTGCAAAGTGAAGTGAATACCCATGTTCTCCCTCCAGACTACACATATAATACCTCAGTTTAGGCTGCCTCCCGTAGAAGCCGAAAAATACAACAAACATAGTCCTAAGTTCCTTGCAAAACTCTTGGGCTCAGGGTGTAGGTATACAGTGCAGAATAGGCCTTCATATGATGTGATGTTGGTAACTTTTATTTCGGACCTTCTGTTGCCCTGAGGTACATTCTGTGAGGCAGGGTTAACTTACACATACCCAATTGGCTGAGGGCAACCTGTACCTACTCAGCTACTAAAACATACGACCTCACATCTTTGAAGCACTTAAACCCTAAACTCTTGCTGAAAACCAGAAACCCTAAACCCCCAAACCCCAAAACCCTAAACTCTTACTTAAACCCTTAACCCAAAACCCCCAAACGCTAAACTCCTGAAAACCCTCAACCCACCAAATCCCAAAGCCCTTCAGCCCTACACCCCAAGACAAATTTCAACCCTGGGTTGCTTTAAGCCCCAAAACCCCAGGCCCTAAATACTCAACCCCTAAACCCTAAACCCTGAAAGTTTAGGGATTAGGGTTTAGGGATTTAAGGTTTCGGGTTTAGGGTTAAATCCCAAGGCCTAAATCCTAAACCCTAAATCCTGAGCCCTAAGCTGAACCCTAAACGCTAAACCAGCGCTAAACCCTGAACTATCCACCTCTCTCCTGTGTTAAGTGGGAGATTTCCATAACTTGGCGAGCCCGAGATACTCCCCAACGAACTTAGTGCCCTGTTGTAGTGACTCACCAACAAAGGCCTCTCATTGTTAGAATTTCTAGAAGGTTTTGTCCCAACATCACTTGTCCAGATGAGGTAGGGGTTGAGATCATTTGGATAGGGCTTGGAAGGGGGGGTCACTAGTATACTGTCAAGGAGTATTCTCTTGTTACTATATGCGAACTATTCAGTTGCGCTTTGGAGCCTGTGTGATATAGTGGGAGAGGACGATGTTTTGTTTTACTGCGGGGCAAGGGGAGGACTTCACACAGCACGTCGACCTTGGGGCCCAGGCAGCCATGTCATAGACGTGCATTCCTTCCCCCCCTGGGCAGCCATGATTCTGTGGCGTGTTTGTGTGAGTTCTCTGTCCAGATTGAAGCCGACATATGACCCCATCCCACCCGAGAATGCAAGCTTTTTGTTGGTAATGCCACCCCTGGAAAACGCTTGGGAAAGTTGCCATGAATAAACTCAAGCCTCACTCAGGAATAGGTACCCTTTGACCCCATTAAGAACTGAGTTAGGGATCAGCATGTGCAATCAAGTCCGTCAGTTCTGAAATTTTAGCTCGGAGGGTTGGAGCAGGATTCGAGAAATATTGATTTGTATAGATTCTGACATTACTCCCTAAACCCTAAACCCTAACTAGTCTCAGAAACAACGGCCCCCCTTGGGTGCACAACGTCTCCTGGACGTGGAAGCTCTAGTACCCTTGACCCTAAACCTTACTGGGTTGCTGTTAAGGCACTTAATTTAAGTTAGTATATTGGGGGAACCATAAGAATTCCTATATATATATACACCATTATGGTAACTTTATTTAAATTCCTTAACAGCAACCCAGCTTATAGACTTCAAACTTAAACCCTAGGCCCATGCGGTAACCCCTAAGCATGCAAGGCTACAATGCATTTGCTAGGGCGTCAAAGTGCCCAAAGCAGTTAGTACTTGCAGACTTTAAGGGGTTTGCGGGATAAGGTACATAAACAGTTACGTGAGCTAGAGTCTAAACTTCTAGTATCCCCTTTAATATCCCCTATATAATAACCTATAAAACACCCCTGAAGGAGTTTAGACCCTCGACCCTAATCCCTAAACCCTAATCCCTAAACCCTGATCCCTAAACCCTGATCCCTAAACCCTAATCCCGAAAACCTAATCCCTAAAACCTAATCCCTAAAACCTAATCCCTAAACGCTAAGCCCTAATCCCTAAACCCTAAAACCTAATGCCTAATCCCTAAACCTAATCCCTAAACCTAATCCCTAAACGCTAAACCCCAATCCCTAAACCCTAAAACACAATGCCTAATGCCTAAACCCTAAAACCTAATCCCTAAACCCTAATCCCTAAAACCTAGTCCCTAAAGCCTGATCCCTACACCCTAACCCCTAATCCCTAAACCCTGTTCCCTGCAAGGCTAGGAGATGAGCGCTTCACCTCGCTAAATTTAAGGATTAACGTAAGGAGGCAACTCTGGCCAAAAAGGTCCATGTAGCTATAGGGTTTGGGGTTTGGGATTTAGGGTTCAGGATTTAGAGTTTAGGGTGTAGGATTTAGGGTTCAGTATTTAGCTTTTAGGATTTGGGGTACAGGATTTAGGGTTTAGGATTTATGGTTTAGGATTTAGGGTTCAAGGTACCTCTATAGTATATACTTGGGCCTTAAAGTGGTCATATGGGAGTCCCTTTGGGCGCTGAGTATAGCCTATAAACCCTAAACCCTATAACTACATGGACCCTCATGTAGGGGCAAGTTGGCCATGGGCCTACGCCAATGGGAAACTCACACATGGAAACTACAAGCCTCTCTCCCCCAATAACCAGGGCTAAAAGAATCTTAAACTGTATTATAGCGAGACCCACAAGGAAGCCCAACAAGTTTAAAGTTCTTCTATTGGCTAAGTAAGTAGCTTCAAGCGGTTTAGGGTTCAGGGTTCAATCACAGCTGAAAAAGGAAAATAGTAAGTTTAGGGTGTAGGGCAAGACATGGTCTGTTTCTGAAGATATTTGGCACTTGGGGACCCTCGTAAGGTCATGTAAAAATAATCAAGGCAAGATAACAGTCCCTATCCCTAAGCCGTAAGCTAGTAATATGTACGACATTGGGCTTCCTGGTACCCGGGCCCTTACTTGTTTTTGTCTCTCTCTCTTCTTCTGCAAGCTATATGAAGAAGAAGAAGAAGAAGAAAAACAAAGTAAGGGCCTATGCAGCAGGAACCCCAATGCCCTACATATTACTAGCCTCTCTCTCTCTCTCTCTCTCTCTCTCCATGCGCGTGTAAGTACTCTATAGTAGTTGCTCTTGACAACCCCCCACCCTGTAGGGCGATATACGCGTTGATTTGGGAAGCTTCTACAGCAGCCGGGGCAGGGAGCCTCCAGTTTTGTCGCGGAGGTAGTGGCCCAGGACCTCTTCAAGAACAAGGCACAGTGGCATTCCAAGAATCCCGGTCATAGGGGTTGAGAGCTTGGGCTAGGGGACTAAGGGTTTGGGGGTCTCTGGCCTTTGGGGGTTTAGGGAGTTGGAGGGGTTGGCTTTAGTGGTCTGGGGGGCCAGGGGTCGAGGGGGGTGTGGGTTAAGATGTAGAGGCATAGGGTGTATTGGGAAGGCTCGAGCAAGGTACCTACTCCAAAGGCTTTTTCTGCATCCTAAACCTACACCCTCAATCCTTCGTCGAAAGTCCTTGCAACGCTAAACTCGTGGCTTAGGCTCCCTGCCCACAATGGGTCGACCTCAATGGTGCCTACATGCGGGAAGTGGCGCCTCCCTCTTCCCTGGTGGCCCTGGCTGGTTTTGCTGGCGGCTCCTATGGCTTCTGCTCTGCCAGCGGAAATTGGGACCAAGGGCTTTGTGGGCCCACCTCCAAATTCTTCATGTGCAGACCTCAAAGCTTCGGAGAAAACAAAAGAGAACCTTTTCAGGGGTCCCTGAGCTGTTTAGGGTTTAGGGTTTAGGCGCCTCTGGAACCTAAGTCTCCGGTTTAGGGGAGGCTCAGGGGCCTCTACTGTTGAACCCTTCAGGCGAACCTGAGAAGTGACGTGGTGATTGGCTTTAGGGTTTACTTTCCCCAAACAAATGTTGACCCCCAAGCACACTTCAAAAGAACAGCACCCCCTTCAACGGTGCCTTACATTCCCAGAGGACAACTGCATGAATACATACATAATATATATATATCTACATAAAGACACATACACACCTCATACATAGAAATAGAGAGAGATGGGTGTGCATATATATATATATATATACACATATCCATGTATGTCGTCTACGTGTGTATGACACACATACATATACAGACACATACTTCAACATATATATATATATGTATATAGATGTGTATATATATATAGATTAGGTGGAACCTCCCCAGCAATAGTGACTATAAGGAATAATGCTGAATATATCAGGGTCCTCTCATGTTCCTATTATACCACTATTACAGGGTGGGGGATCCACCTAATATATGATCGAGCTTATACTTTCATGTCTCGGCCCTTTGCCCGTTGCTACCTTTGGAAGTCGAAGCCGTCATCTGACTTATGCCACGTCGGCTATCGTAGTCCTGTATCCGTCGACAAGTCATGCCCCATGATCCCTGTAGGGCTTAGGGCGTGGGGCCCGTGATTCCTGTAGTGCTTTGCTGCACTTCCCAACTAAGCATGAGAATGTAGCAGGGGGTCTAATGGAATGAGCTATAATCTGAACTCCTAGTATCACCCTTTATAACCTTTCTAGTACTCCACTAACTAATCCCTATGTGTATCACCCCTGTTTAAGGAGTTTAGACCCTAAAGCATACCTAACCCTATTCAACCCCCTTTCAGGAGTTTAGACTGTAGCTCAAATGGTGTCATGCCAGCTCCTGCCTCATCTAGGGGCGCGAGCATCGTCCCCTGGCAGCTGAACATCACGGGACCAGCATGGCATGAGAACCCCAAAGAGCCCATGTAGGGAAATAGTTTATTATATATAGGGCCTAAGTATATACTATATATCTACATGGACCCTTTGGGAAGTTGACAAGTGATCTCAACAAATCTTCGTAAGCCTTCGCTCAGTCGGATGTAATCCAAACAGCATTGGATAGAGGAGCTTCGGCAAACGGGATTGCACAGTGTAGATTCGTGTATAAGTGAAGGGTCTTCGCAAATCAAAATGGATCTAGCAAGGCCTCTCTGGTTATACTGGAACGCATGAGATCCTCCAGGACCTCATACTTGAGGGCTGCAGAGAGTTCTTTATCTTATAGAAAGACCGTATGTTGAGTTCGGATTTGGCAGCACAAAGGATCTGCTCCTTTTAGCGTAAATTTGCGTGAGGAAACTATGGGCACACAGAACAAAGACTCTAAGTTCGCAAGCTACCCAACGTGCTCGTGATGAAATATTAATTAGCGTGGCTCTCAGTCATGCGAGGATCATACTTCTCCTCGCGTAACCACGGAACAAAATCTGGAGTTGAGGGTTTGGGGTTGCGCAACTGAAAAACTCAAGAGTATGACTAGCCGGAATGTCCCAGAATCATCTTCCATCATCTTCCCAAATATCAGATAAACTCTGCTGCTCCAAACTCTGGCCCTGCTCGATACCAAAAAACAGATTGTTCGCTACCCACTTCCCAAAGGGTCCTAAGTAC
>CAJNIZ010011292.1:67212-77791 GCA_905231905.1 Symbiodinium pilosum | reverse complement strand
ACGACGAAGACGACGACGAAGACGACGACGAAGAAGACGACGAACGACTCGCCTACCACCACGACTACGACCACAACGACGATTTCTTCTGTGAGGCATTGATCGTAACCAGGGACGATGGGCGGCTTGAAGCAGGGCAGGCAAGGATCACGTATGAAAATTGGACCTATAACTGTAGGGATTATGAGAGGCACCCTGGGTTCATAAGGTATGTCCAGACTTGATCTCCTAATTCTCTAATGTTTTAAGGACCCCCTCGACCTCAGTACTATGGTAGAGACCGAGCCACCTTTAGGCGTAGAGAAGGACTGTCGGTATTACGGCTTGAAACGGCATTGAGATGTCGAGCTTACGAGTTTAGGGTATATGGTTATGGTTTAGGGTTTGAGATTTAGAGGTTTGGAGCTTGAGCCTTCATTGAGCATGCAACAAGCTACGCTGCGCCTTGCAATGCTTCATTTGGAATTCCCTGATGCTCTCACCCCAATCTGAGGTACCGTAAACAATCATAGGTCCTGTCCCAAACATTCCTAAACCCTAAGCTGGGCCTAAACCTTATACCCCAATACCCAAGCCGTGAACCTTAAACCCTAAACCCTACCATCCAATCCACTAGGATCCGTGTTTCTCTGAGCAATAGCCATGGCGACCCCGGGGATGTGCAGGAATTCTAGGAGCTCGGGTTTCGGGTTAAGAGTTTAGAGATTAGGTTTAGGTTTAGGGATCAGGGTTTAGGGTTCAGGGGGACAAGCACACCAGCGTCATTCTGAGCAACTCCTGTGTTGCTGCTGAGGAGGTCGCACGAGTATACCAATGTCAGATGTCAGCAGTAGCAGGAGTAACAGAAAGAAGGAGTATCACCACCGGCACAACTGCACCGTGGCACGACCACCAAAACCTCTAACACAGGATACCACGATAACTTTGACAAATTACCATGACTATTATGACTATTACAAAATCCACTACTGTTACTATTAATATGACTAACACTATGACTATGACTTTGACTATTACTATTATAAAAACCACTACATTTACTATTGATATGGCTAGGACTATGACTATGACTATTACTATGATTGTTACTCTGACTATTATTTTTGCTATTTTACGATTACTACTACGATTACGATTAGTATTACCTTCCTATGGCTGTCACTTCCCTGTGTAATTGTCACACGCCACTCTAGTTCCGTCTCTGCTCTGGGACCTCCCACAAAAAGTCTAGCGCTGAAGTTGTAGTAAAGTTTCACGTAACTTAGAAAAGGAGCTCTCCGAAAAATACTTTAAAAAGGACATTCACCTGCCAAGCGCCCGCAACCAAAACCCCAAGATCCAAGCACGTAATCAGGTGACGTTGAAGGTAGATCCAAATCCTCAAGCCTTGTCACACTCAAACCCCAATCCCCAATAACTATGGGCTTCTAGGTTCCCCAGTAACCGATTAATAGTAAGGGTACCTTTTTTTTCTCCTACATTCAGCTTTAACAAGGAGACCCAAAACAAAAAGGGAAAAAGGGTACTACTGGGGTACCTACGTTTGGGGATTGGGATCACTAAGCCCTAAACCCTAAACCTTAAACCCTAAACCCTAAACCCTAAACCTTAAACCTTAAACCCTAAACCCTAAACCTTTAGGGTATATCGGTCATGGCGAAGCCGGCAGGATCTTCGGGATGGCGAAAAGGGAACGTCTCTGGTGGCGCAGCCTCAGGACTCGCAATATGAGCTATATAGTCTAAACTCCTAGTATCCCCTTTAATAACCCCAATAATACTCCCATATATATGTATATACAGGAGATTAGACTTTAGCTCATGTGGGAAATCAGGTTTCACAACATGGGAAATGGTTGAAGCTACGACACACCAGGCTCCCTTTCTTAAGGGCCCCAACATGCACATTGCAACAGCCCAAGTAATCTTACATTTGGCAATTTCCCAAAATCGGGGGACCCCAATATAGACCCCCAAATACTATAATCCTTAGTATGCGGACCCCCAAAAAGGTACCCCTAATTTTGGGAAACCCCCATTTGGCCTTTTCCCTAATCCCTGAAAGCCTTTCACAGCCACCAAACACTGTTCATGTAATGTCCCCCCATTCATGGCCAAAGAAAAGTCAGACGACGGAGTGCAAGGGGGTGGGGGCCTGGTTCCCCAAAATGAGGGGTACCTTTAAAGGGGGACTGTAGGGGATATATAGGGTTATGTAGGGTTATATAGGGTTATATAGGGTAGAGGGTTTAGGGTTCAGGGACCAATCCCCTCCCCAATGACGAACCTCCACACCCCCGTAATACTCAATATGTTTTGTCCTGTCCCCACACATTAACCGTGTATGATAGGGGTCATAGTAAGTTAGTAAGGGCTTGGTAAAGTTATGTTATACATATGATCCTACTGTTAATGAGTGAGGGCAGTACCCAATCAATAATCCTCTTCTAGTGACATCAATCTGTGGGAGGTTGTTCTGGGGAGAGGTGATCATCAACCCCCTTCAGGTTCTAAGGTTCTGTCAGCAAAGGGAGGTAGCTGTAGTTGCAGGAGCTTTGGGCGGTCGAGAGTTTGGGGTTCGCTTGAAAACCAAAGTTATTCGACCTTCCTTTTAATGTTCCTGACGTGGTAGCACTGCGTGGCATGCCCTACATGACCCCAATATACTATAGTAGTTTCCATTTTTCATTATCCCCCACATAACCCCAATATACTATAGTAGTTTACATTTCATTTTCCATTATCCCCTTCACAACACCAATATACTGTAGTAGTTTTAATGTTCATTTCCATTATCCCAAAACCTTCTGTTGTACTTCTGCGCGAGGGGCATGCGGCTCTTCTCTGCAATCTGCTGCGGTGTTCTCTTGTACGGTATGGCTGCGCTCTTGCATGACGTTGAAACTGAACCCGCTGAACAAATCCCAGGTCCCGGACCATTCTATTGTGGCCTCCTTCTACCTGCTGCGTAGCTGCGCATAGCCGTGGGGGTGGGAGTGTCTAAGCCTGCTGAAAGGCCTTGAAGAGGGTAGGAGTGCGGGGTGTCAACGCCGAGTAGTTGCCTAGACGAATAGATGCGGGTTTGTTTGAAGTGGGTTTGTATAACTCTATGTGGCATATCAACCAAGGAGCACGACAAGCATACGTTAATGGCGACGCTCTACAAGCAAGAATTCCATGCCTGATGGTTTCCTACCGTGGCTACAAATTGCTTCCCTACCACTGACAACTGCTTACCCTGCGGATACACTGGAGCTTGTGTGTTACGAGAAGGCGACACCCACAGCCGAAAGTGCTGAATTCTGGCTTACTGCTGGCTGTAGGGAAATTGACAAATGGTGTACAGCGAGTAGTATAGTGCCTTACGGGCCTGCGTATATATTTCTATTTGGGTCCCTACATGAACAAATGGAGAATTTGTGTGCGAGATCAAAACATTCTGTGAGCGTTTGACACGAAGAAGATGCCGCTAATGTTAAGTCAGGACTGCATGCCAGGTAGGAACATTGCGAAACGCGCGATCGATATCTGAAGGCCTGCAGAGAGTGTGAGTGTTTCCTCACTAGGGACTTGATCAAGAACCTGATCGGCCGCATGAAGGCCCCATCTAAGAAGCATATGCTTCCCTAAGCCCTGAACCCTACACAGAAAACTCTAAAATAGGACTTAAGGAAAACTGGACCTCCTACAGTACTCCTACATTCAGACGGCGCGTAGAAGGTGCGTAGCTGTCTGCTTCGTGCGGTAGGGCAAACCAAGTCTATCATGGCCGGCCTGTACAGGGATTATATACGGGTATAGAGAGACGTGGAAAAGAAAATGGACCGTACTACATAGTGGGCTCGCGCTTAGGCTGTATTACACAAAATATAGTGGGTGCCACGAGTTTGTTGAGGGGCTAGGGGACGTACTTATCAAGGGTTGCAACGGGCTTCACATGGGGTTCTTTCGGGGAAGTGGCATATTGCCAAAGTCCAGTGTCCCTCGGAGCATGGAGGGACCCGTTCGTGGCTGGGGAACCAGCAAAGTATGTTATGGGGCTTGTAAGACTTATGAATCATCTTTCATAATAATTCCCAGCATCTTTGCGGTGTGTAGGGACCCCAAAAACCCAATGAGTTCAAAGAACCTACGTACTACAAACTCTGGCTTCCGCAGAAGGAGCTCACCTTGTGGGTTGGAGAACATTTCGCAAATGAGCTCAATGTAACCAAATGTCAGACGGGTAGTTTATCCCATATGAACCTCAAACAGCCCTTGTATACCTACGAGTGCCCCCCTGCAAGCCTACATGAGCCTTATGTAAGGGTACTCACCTGGTAACTCTCCACCTGAAAATTCCTATGCACATATGTTATATCCATAAACCCTGAACCCTAACCCTATACCCTATAACCCAAACCCCAAAACCTAAAGCCTAAACCCTAAAACCCAAAGCCTAAACCCTAGCTGCATGGACCCTTTCGGGTCGATGAATTTCCCCTTAACTAAGCAAAAGCAGGTGGCCTGAATAGGTGTGGGCCGCACGATGGGCACTGGCCTCCAGATTATTGTTGGGGCTTTATTATTGGGGTGATACTGGGGCTATAGCATTTGGGGTTATAATGCGGGTTATATTTCTGGGTTATATTGGGTCTTTATTTTGGGGGTAATCTTGCATACAGGTGCGACTCAAGCTTGCACCCTAAACCCTAAACCGTGATCATGGGCCGTGGGGATGTCGGTACTTGTGCTATCCCAGTTGCCGTTTGATTTTCGAGTTTTTGAACGACCTATGCTGTATCCCTAGAACCCGTGTATAGCCCCTACACCAAGGTAAGCCTCATTCCTAAATTGGGTTTAGGGTTTAGGGTTAAGGGGGTACTCAGGATTTTGGACAACAGTAATTGTAATACCGATTTCAAGGGAGGAATTGGTTTATTGGGTACTTCAACCCTGAACCCTAAACCCCTTTGGGTGTTCCTACCTTGAGTGGGTTAGCTAGGAAAGAAGGAATGGATCCTTGTAGTAGTCCCTATTTAACCCGACATAGTGGTTTCCATGTTCTTTTCCATTCCTTCATTCCCAGCTAACCAAAGGCCAGTAATAATTACTGGGAACCTCTTGGTAGACCCTGAAGAAGTTAGCCCGTAAAGCAATGTATGATCCAGTTTCAACCTTGTTGTCTATGTTCTTTGACAGCTGATTCTCCATCATCGAGGCAATGTCCCTTAAACCCTACAGCATTCCTAAACCCTAAACCCTGAACCCTAAACCGCCTAGATTACCTACCATGTGCAACCAAAAACCCCAAAACCTACTGAGGCTCTTCCGTGAGGAGCTCCATGGGCAGAGAGTAACCCAAATGCGCTGCATCTACTATGCTTGAGGGATACCCGGCCTATCCTGTCCTGCACTATGCGGCCACCTAACTCTTCCGGACATGTACGAATCCGCGCTTGAAAGTCAATGTGGCTAAAAAACATAGATCCAGTGACGGAAATCACTACCTTCAAAGTACCTGCTGCTGTCCCAGTTTGGCGTTTGAGCTTCCAGGTTCTCTTCAGGAGGACCAATCCTGATGAGAAAGAAAGGACTCCCTGACTGTCAAACTGCTACCATCTGAAGATGACTTCCCATCTATGGGCCCCTAACTGGAGGCCCGGGGCCATTTAAACCCAATGAGTAGTATTGTAGGAAAATGCATTCTAGGTCCCTTACAAGTTCCTTGAGTATGGCTGTGGCTGGCGTAAACCCTAAGCCCCAACAAAACCCTACACCTTGCGTTTTTGCGTAATCTGGGCCTCCAAGCAGAAGAAACTACGGCGCGGATTATGTGAGGAAGGGAACTGCACAGCACATCTTCATGTCTGCTCTTCACCAAAAGCCAAGACCCCTAATTTAGTAATGATATTTTAAGTTCTACCAGGGATCCTAGTATGATGCAGCGTATATTCCCTGATTAAGGATATGTTGGGGTTTCTGGGTTATGAGGCATTTGGCTTAGTACGGTTCTAGTGAATTCTGTACTGCCCTACTGTAAGAATGGAGTTACAAGGCCAGACCCGACGGCCTAGGGATGTCTAGGAATTTCGACGGAAGTATATGAACTATAGTCTAAACTCCCTAAAGGAGACTGAATATATAGAGGACGATTATATGGGGTATAAAGGGGGATACTAGGAAATTAGACTATAGCTCACATGGGTCCAGAAAATATCAGAAATTGTTTGGTATGTGTTGTTCAGGTTTCTGAAAACCATGCGAAACATAGATTTACACTTTCAGCAGCCAGCCATATGCAATCTTGCACAAAATGTTGAGGCTCCAATGGGTAGTTGAAAGGAGACAAAACTGTTTTCTGAGGGGTGATATCCGCCTACACCTTGCCCGGGGCATGTGACCAGACCTACTTTTGGTCGAAGAGACTCCCCGAATCCTGTAGGGTTTAGGGTTGAGGTTTTATACAATGCTTTTAGTGACGGCAGCCGGTCATTAACAACATAAAACATCTCAAGTCGTGTGGGCCGTTTTTTTTTTTAATTGATGGCTCCTCAATTGGACACCAAGTTTTTCTGTTCGAATCTTACCTCGTCGGACCAACTGAGGAAGTATGGTCCAAAGCTGATTCCCAAACACCTTCTAGAGTCTTGAAAAAGCCCTAAACCCTATGTCCCTCTATCAGCCGCTACCCAAACCCGTAAAAACAAAAAACAAACAGAAGACCATGCGCCTGCAATGCAACAATCTCTGAGGCGATAGCTCTGGGCTCTGCGGTTCCACTGGCACCGGGGAAGGCGGGGGCGCTGCAGGCGAAGCGGGCGTTGCGGGCGCCAGGAAGGCGGTTGGCGCTGTGAAGGACGGAGGGGACAGTGCAGGAGAACCTCCGCAGGAATAGTAGTTTTAGCAAAAGGAAGATATGTAGCAAAGCGATGATGATACTACAAGAAGAAGATGACTGACAGGAATATCCTCTAGATTTACTCAAGGTGGCTGCACAAATACGAAGCTTGTCGCAGATATGGATCAATGGTGATGCTATAGCTTGAGTATAGGTACCCTTGCACCATCACTTTTGATGCCACCAAATCCTCTTGAGCATCTTCTTGCATCTGGATTTGCCTTCCCATGCAGCGACTCGAAGATGATGCAGGCGGGGACGGGTTTAGGGGGGGGGGGGGGGGGGNNAGGGGTTCTTGAAGTGAGCAACCCCCCAAAAACGCATAACACAGCACAAGCCCTGAATCCTGCAATCATGCCCGCACCCCATGTTAAATGCCCCCCCTACACTTAAACCACCCTTGTAAAATCTTCCCATTTTTAACAGGGCTTGGGGATTTGAATTATAATTGGAAAAAGTTACACCAATAATTAACTCCAAACCCTAAACCGCCAAAGATTCCAAACCATCAGTTGCTAGGTTGTGGCCTGACTCGAAACGCTCGGCCTCAACAAAATGGCAAGAGTGAGGGGGGTTGAAATTATGGTCCTTTTGGCAACTTAGATTAGGGAGCGGTGTTATACTGGGGACCATAATTTCGACAACTTACCCTATCAACAGGAGTAGCGGGGGTGAGGGTGGCGGCCGCGGCCGCCGCGATGGTGGTGCTGTGAGGCGGCTTCAGGGTGTAGGGCTTGACGTGATGTCGGTGCTTCTGCATTGGCGGTTGTAGAGTCAGGTGGAACAGTAACACAACAACAGCACACAGGTCATACATATCTGAATGCAAGGGTGCCGGCTAGTGATTGTGGCCGTAAGTCTTCCTGGGACCGGAAAAATCCCCAACCTGTCTGCTGATATAGACAGTGCTAGGTGCTACTTAATAATGTTGACTTTATATTAAGAACTCCCCCCCCCTCCCCCCCGCATTTAAAATCCCGCCGCCGGAACACAACAATAACAACCCCCACATTCATAAAGTACCAAAAATGTATGGTTTATGCCGGGACAAGGGTTTGAATTAGATTTTAATTAACTCTAAATAGGTTGTCAACCTACGTTTTGGGCATTATTATTCCGGGGCTCCCCCAGAACGGCGATACACCAATCGAGGGGGGAGGGGGGTCATTAACATGAAGCCAATGTTAACTGAAGCACCCATACTGGAGCCCTAGGAGCCGAGAGGCTTTACCCCTGAACAGAGATTACTCGCAAAAAAAGACCCCACATAAATTGGAAGACCCCTGTTCTTTCACGTACCCACAGGCAGGTTTCACAGCCGTATAAACCCCACATGAGTGAACAGCCGAAGATTTCAAGAATCCGTCGTCTCCAGGATTACCTTAAAATCTGAACGCTTAATCCGGAAGCTCTACCTTCCACGAAAAATCGGCCTATCTCAAAACTTAAGGAATGATGCATCAATCTGAAGCTACCAACCCCTTGATCAATAGTTTAGGGTTTAGGTCTTAGGGTTGAGGGTGTGTGTGGCTTTTGGGTTGTGGTCTGCCATGGTCCATGATGCCCCCATGTGTGCGGCGGTTGTCACAGCTATGGCCGTTTTAGGGGTACACTATACATGAGGCCATATTTGAGAGGAAGCACAAAAGTTTCATGAGTTTAGCAACCACGCATATGATGGGATATACCTTTTAGGAGTCTGGTCCGTACAGGGGGCTGCAAACCCTGAACGCAAACAGAACCCTCGACTCCCTGAAGCTATCCAGGCCCTGGACTAAATTTGTAGTACATCCCTTAATAAGTCCCCCGAAAAACCCTATATAGTCCCCTATGGGTCCCCCCAAATCTAACTTTACTCCATAGCTCATCTAGGCTCTTAAATCCCCCCCAGGCAACAGACGTCCAAACAACTCTTGAACAGTTGTGTAATCACAGGGACCTTGCCAAAAAGAAAGAGCTACCCAAATCTCAAAAATGCGGCACAGTACCCCTCACCCCTATGCGTGGAGGATCCTAATGTAGAATGCTGTAGCTTGGAGGAACTCCTCGACAACTGCTGAAGGGGTTCTGAACCCAATGAGCTTATGCTCTTCCCATGAGCGGTCAGCAATGCAGCTTGCAGGTATACCTCGAGCGTAAGGGGTACTTGCACACACTATGTGGCGAGTTTTGAACTAAACGCCTGTTGAGATCTGGGAGACTGTACATGAGCCGTAGTCTACACTCCGAGTATCCCCTTTAATAGCTTAATATTCCCCATAAGATACTCCCCGAAAAAGCCCTCTATATAACCCACATAAAGAGTTCAGACTTTTTAGCTCACATGGGCTGACAATCTTCATGCAACGACGACCTTTAAGGCTCCTGGCACTGCGAGTCGTCATGCTCCCCAGGCTTCCCTGTTGACCTCTGCATCGCGGCAGTGTGGCAAGAAAAGGCTGGAAGCTTCATTGAGGGGTTATATATAGGGGTTATATTGGGGTTATAGTATATTGGGGGGTTGTATGGGGATAAGGGAAAGGAAAAGGTAAACTACTATTTAGTGTTTAGAGAGTAGGGACTAGGGCAGCTATACAACATCCAGCAATGTAAGAGGCAATGATGGGAGTTGTGGGTGTCGGTATCTCTGCGGCTTCACAACCGCCATTGGTAGCAATAGAAACCTCACCTTTGCTACATGGTTTCCCCATTCTGTGCTACCAATCCCACATTCAGGGTCAGGTTCCGTGCGCGTGTCTCTATGTGTGTGTAAATACAAACATAATATATATATAAATATATGCATTTAAATGTATATTTATATATATATAGCGCACCCACAAAAGAAACATGTTGATGTGTTGACCATAATTACTGGCCTCCCCTGATGAAGCCGTCCTGCGTAACAGAAAGGGCACCTTGTCTTACAGGAATCCTTAAGCCCTAAACAACAATAAAGAACCCCAATGTAATACCCTGTATCATATAGTAGTTTCCAGCTTATGTTCCATTATCCCCAAAGCCTAAACCCTAAACCCCAAACCCTAAGATAACCCTAAAGCAACCCGAAGCCCTAAACACTAAACCCTATGCAAGATCTTCGGTCCCCGAAAATTCAGCTCCTCACAACCCCTAAACCAAAGGGTACATGTAGCTAGAACCCATTTGGGCCGCAAGTATATACTATATAGCTACATATACCCTTTGGGGAATCTCAAGCCCTAAACGTGAATCATCTTGTGCGTGGATGCATCCAGATCTTGCATACGGATTAGATTGCCTCTAGGCATAACTACTTCAGATTTCTTCTCTGTTTGCTACTCTGCCACATACCTATATACTCCTATTTAAACCCATAAACCCCGTAAAGCCCCCACATAGCACCTAGACCTCGCAAGTGACCAGAGCCATAATCGCCTTTGATCCAAAGTGATGGATGTATAGGCTATCTTTCACGAGTTGGGCATGTCTAGGTACACCTTAGACATTTCTGCTGTATGCATGGTGTTGTCCGACACACACATATATATATATGTATATACACATATGGCAGTGGATCGAAACCCCGTGCCTGATGGCCCGCGCGGACAAGCCTCTGTCACAAACCCTTGAAACGCGGGGCTTGTTACATACCCCTTGTTGCGCGCTGTCGCGCGGCTATAAAAGACTTAGAATACTCATGGTATTGGCGGGCTTGTCGCGCCAGGCGCGCACCTGTTAC
>CAJNIZ010011292.1:29840-62203 GCA_905231905.1 Symbiodinium pilosum | reverse complement strand
CCCCCCCCCCAGCCCCAAGGTCCTGTAGCCCTGTGCTTGCTTAGTCCTTTAAGCTGGCCCCTTGTCTTTCCCTTTTACGAGGCTCCTGATTGCCTATGCTCTTCCGCAACCTCATGCGCCTCCTTATCCCCCTCTCCTCATCACACTAACTGCTATGAAGCCATCAGGACACATTGCAATGTATAAAAACCTTGAAAAGTCCTACCTGCGCAAAAATGGGGGCCCCGTAACGTACCTTTCTGTATATGTACATACACACGTATACATATTGTACATATGCACAGATCACGGTAGTCTGCAAATATTCGGACCACAAGAATCCCTAACAAGCAGCTGTTCACTGCATCAGGACCAGAGTCTTCGGAATCGCCCACATACTGACACTATGCCCTAAACCTTAACCCTACGGCCTCTCTTTTCTGTTGCATTCATGGGAGACAGTACCGGGTTCCGCTCCGGAAATACGCCAATCTTGAAGTAAAGTGTCAGAATTCCCTTCGCAGTCTGTGCCTAAGACTTAGCGATACCAAATGTCGCCACATCAACCGGATGTTGCCTTTAAAGTGCCTAAACTCACCCATCTAAGATTGCACAGCCCCATGCCCGTCACGAACTCTTCAAACTCTTGGGTTCTTTACAACCTGCTAAATCTGTTCCAGTACCCTGAATACCAGAAGATACCAGAAACACATACAACAAGTGGTAAGAATTCTACACGTTACTGAGAGTAGCAGTAACCAACAGATAGTCGCGAAGTTTGATTTAAATTCATAACTGGATGCCACCCTGTTGGCACCCTCACGCCGACGGCGTAAAACCCGGAACCCAGCCTTAACCGCCAGACGATGAATCTTTAGCTCTACACTACACCGAAAATTTAGATTTTAACTCAGACGAGCTATCCCTAGGGACCCAAATAGCCCAATGTAGGCAATATTTACAAACTTTGGGGCCCCATGTAGGTATCATTTGTATACTTGGATCTACCCTACACCCTATTTGTATCCTTGGATCCCTAGGCCCTACCTGGACCCTGAATGTCCTACCTTTTTTGGGATGTAGCCTATAAATATGTAGGAACCCCTTCAAGGAAGGAAATAAAAGGTCCAGGTAGGCTATCCCCACCCTAAACCCTGAACCCTGAACAGTAAACTCTGAACCTTAAACCCTAAAGCATGAACCCTCAACCCTATGCCCTGAACCCTCAACTCCAAACCAGGCCTTTTCCGCGGCTGAGGACAGGTCGTACTGGCAGAGGCCTTGGCCTCTTGACCGGCCATCCTGGCCAATCTTTCAATGGGTTTAAGGATTTGGGTTTAGGATTGAAGAATTTAGGGTTCAGAGATTACTGTTTTGTGTAAGGTTAGGGCTTAACATTCTAGATTCAGGGTCATTGTAAGGGCGGTATACAGCTACAGTGTTAATAATACAATCCAACTGTTACAGAAAGGGGGCAGTACCCAGCCAGTAGGCCCAACAGTAATTCACTCTGTATGTAATATTTCGCGAGGCAAAAGGGCTCTGGCCGTTCGCAACTGTAGCGAAAATGAGACAGAGGTAGTTTCAATGTCTCTCCCCGAATCGAAAGCAAGCCCTTGAACCTTTCTCACGCCTTGTTCCCAAGTATACAACATGCAGCGACAGTAGCGGTAGTCGCGGTCGTCGTACCACCACCGCCACAACCGCCTCTACCGCCGCCGCAGCCACCATCGTCTCAGGCACCACCACCCGCCCGCCAGCAGCAGCAGCAGCAGCAGCAGCAGCAGCAGCAGCAGCCACCGCGACCGCGATTTGGTTTATGGGGTTGTGGAAGTCTGCATGCCCAATACCCAACTGCTGCTCTACGGCGTAAGAGTGGAGGCCTGCAGCAACTAACCAAGAATTGATAGAAGACCTGTTTTTGTGCATAGGCTCCGACAAAATCTCCCTCAAGAAAGTGCCAGAATGCTAGCCAGGCGACATGTATGTTTTTATCTACTACGATCCTACACTAGCCTGGGCTGCACTGAGAGGTGTAGAGGAATGATGCGGAGCAGATGGAGCCTCGTGGCACAGGGCCATTTCCAAGCCCTGGCCCTAGCCGACAAGCATGAGCCTCTACTTAAGGGTTACTACAGGGGCCTAACTAATTACCAGTATCATTTTGAGGTGCATTTGAGGTACCATAGACCATACTTATATAAGGAATATGGGACCATAATATTGGTAATTATTTAGGCCCCTATATTGCGCTCTGTGAACTCAGCATGGTCCGCATTCTTCCACATCGCTGCCTGGAGCTTGAACAGGCAGAGAGCCTTCACAGGACCAGCCCGCTCAAAGAGGGGGAGCAGGTCTTCTTCATTCACTTCAAACGGGACGTTGTGAAAGTACACGCAGGAAGACTCCTCGACTGATTGAGCATACTTGCGCCTGAAAGAAAGACAAAACAATAAAAGCAGTCCTGGATCCTGATACTTGAGCCCCGAAGTTTAATACCCAAATCCTAATTACGCCCTACACCTACAGCCCAGCGCAGGTAATTATCCCCCTTGGAGTCCCCAACAAAGACAAACGTCCATTGAAAAGGGAACCACATTAGCTTCCATGCTTGTTTGTGGGAGAGTAAACTCCATATCCCTCCAGATCAATAACGCAAAGCTCTAATCCCTAGCTTCAGCAGGTTTTGGGTTTTAGGGTTCCCCGGAGCCCTCAAATCATAAGACCCAGTTTGCTTTTCCATTCCCTTCCAACCCCCTAAACCCCTAAATCCTCAGACCAAGCTTCCGATGTCCGGTCCATTAGATGGATTCCCCTGCTAACCCTCCACCTCCCCAGGCTCACTTTTATTTCGCCATAGTTTTGTAATCAGGTTTAGGGTCTAGGGCTAAGGGTGAACCTAATTAAGGGGATAGCAGAGGAACCCACGATAAATCATTAAAAATGGCTCTAAACCAATAGTTCCTCTTAAGTAGATAGATTATGGCTTTGGGCATATTATAAGATCACCATTTACCCCATATTCTATCTCCTTAAGGGGGTCCTAAACCTAAGCGTTGAACTTCCTGCCAGGATTCCTCAACATCTGGCTGGGAGCCTTCATCTTTGGCGGGCTCCGTCTTCGCCTCTTTCATCTCCACATCCTCCAAGATTGATGAACTGAGGGTTATAAGGTTTAAGGGTTTAGGGTTGGAGGGTTTAAGGGTTGGAGGGTTTAAGGGTTGGAGGGTTTGGCTTAAAAAGCTGAAGGCACTCCTAGCGTCGCACATGCATGAGCTGCGGGTGGTTCAAAACAGCATTCATGTGTAGCTTCGTAGCTTCTGAGGGTTTACGGGCTCAGGATTCCTCCATGGGGTCCCTGTTGTGGATGAAGGAGAGCTTCCACACCGCGGTTTAGGGTGTAGGGTTTAAGGTATACCCTACGTCAATAATGAGGGTCCTGAATGGTGCAAGATTTTCTTAATCCACTGTGAGGGCCCCATGTACCCAAATAGTGGATCCCTCAGGGACCAATGAAGTCTGCTGCCTAGAGCAACTAGTACATCCACCTCTAAGCGGTTGTAACCTCAAAGCCCCAAAAGTTTAGGGTTTAGAGTTTGGTCCATGTAGCTCTATCTCAGATACCTGGGCCCTCAAGTGCTTATATAGGAAGACCCCTGGGGACCCTGCTTGTGGGTGCCTCCTGCTCCTGGTCTGGGGGTTCCTCTGGCACCTCGCAGTCGGACTCCTCACTGGAGACTTCCTTTGTTGCCCAACATAGTAGGGGTACCATCTGAGGCGTCCCCAGAAGAAGGATTATAGTATACAGGGTAATTTAAGTTAATTTCAATTCCTAAATTAAGGCCATTTCGGTACTATTCCGTATATGCCCCACCATTTAGGGTGAGGTCGCTTCAAGTTGCATGGCATATCTGGGTCCTGCTATGTCTGGGAACTACCAGATAAAACTGCGGGTTTGGCTCCAGCTTTATCCTTACTTAACATGCAGTGATGTGGTGCCCAACAAATGTTAAAGCCCGGAGCCTTGCAATGCACATCCTTAAACCGCAAACAGGAAACCTCAAGAGTATACTAGGAATATAATCGGAACACACCTATCAGGGTCCGTATATTCTATTCTATTCCTACTATATTCTTGGGGTTCCCTGTTTGGGGTAAAGTCCCTTTAAAACAGATGTAACGAGGAAAGGCGCCACACTAGCAGGGCAGCTTGAACAAGAGCCTCATATGCTGCCAACACACCCCAAAGCACCAAGTCACATTCCAACATTAACCCTAAACCCAATAGGTTCAAGTAACCATGTAGTGTTCGGGTAGGCTCTACATACCTGTTCAGGGATTTAATCTGATTTAATTCAGTAACCCGTCATGCAGAGGAAGGATTCCGAAGGGTACTCAAGAAAGCATTTGCGGTTCGTAGGGTCAGGAGGACTTAGTAAGTATATAGTCCCCCTTAAGTAGATAGAATATGGGGTAAATGAGCATCTTATTATAATATACCCAAGGCCATATTCTATCTATTTTAAGGGTGGCTATGGTAAGCAAACATTTGACCACTTTACGCTTTCAAATCACCCAAGCTGTCCCCATGACTAACCTGTTAACTAAATCCCCTTGACCCTACAAGTAGGCCGTGTCGTGAAAGTGCGAATCCAAGCTTCGAGCGTAGTGTGTCACAAGTTTGGGGGTGCTAGTACAATGGGTCGTTCCTTTCCTCAAGAACGAGAAGAGGAAAGGCATCTGGGTAGAGCTCCGGCGGAGATTACAGGACCCTGAAAGAGGATCAAAGCGTCCTTGCTGTACTGTCCAGTAACAGCCCCGCGTAGCCCTAGCCCAGAGGGATCACGGGCGAAATTCACAGGACAATGTAGAGTGTAGACACGTTTGTGTATATGCGTGCACGGGTGAAATTCCAACAGCATCGCTGTGCATGGACCATGTGTTGTTTTCTTTGTGTTTTTTGTTGTTGGGGGGGGAGTGGGGGGGGGGGGGCGTGGGTGGCGACACTATCGTCAGTTGCTAAGTTTCCAAGGGTCTGCTACAGGGGCCTAAATCAATATCAATACCTGTTTGAGGTATAGTTGAGGTCCCTTATACCGTAGTAATGCAAGCAACCTAGAACTAGGACCATCAGATTGATGACTGTTTAGCACGTTGTGCTAGAGTTTGACTACACGAACATGTTGATGGGTTTACAAGAATGCAGAAAGTATACGGTGGACATCGCAACCAGTGGGTCTCTCTCTCTCCCTCTCTTTTGTTGTTGCGGGGGCCGTCCGCAGCCCTAAAGGAGCTGCAATCCTGAAGCACTCGGGATTAGGGCTCTCTTCGCGAAATTAACACGGAATCCAGTTCAGCACCCCTTTTGAAAGGACTGTGGCCCACATATATATGCCCATATTATGGGAACCCCTTGGAGATTTGATGTTAGTTTGGAGGATGGCAAGGTAACAACCGACTTTTCAAACCCTCACACAACCTTGCTCGGCCAAGGTTTTAAGGCTTAACCCCTGAACGAGTTCCTGAACCCGTAACCCATGAAACCTGTCTGCAACATACACCCAGGAATCAGATGTGGGCCCTACCTTGGGTGTTTCGAGTTTTTTCGGTTTAGGGGTTATGGGTTAGGGTTATTTCTTACGAAGAGCGCAGGACTCTTCCCGCAAACCCCTTTCAGATCCCTATAGATCCCTCCATAAGCTTTTTGGGAACCATGACGCTGACAACAGGGCACACCATAGGCTCGAAAAAAGTAACCTGATTCAGGATAATGTAAACCAATGATCCTTTGAAGGGCCGTAATACCGCGATCCCTATTACAATTATAATCCCTCACAAGGGGAGAGGCTTTATTAGCCAGGGCCTACATTAAATTTGAAGAAGTACCGCGAAGTACTGCCACCAGCCCGTCACGAGTCACATAAGTCCGCAGACACTCAACCCCTACATAGGCCAGACACCGAAACTTAGGGACTCCAGGCGCAAATCAACATCGGGATGACTATCAAGTACTCCACTTAGGGTGATTTCGAGAAAAGTCCCAAACAACCTACACCCTAAACCCTGAAACCCTGAAACCCTAAACCCTAAACCCGAAAATCCCAAAACCCTAAACCCTAAACAACCTGCATCCAAGACTCTTGGGCTACTGGCATCTCTGGGGCTTCGTCACGAGCGTTGTCGGTGCAGCGGGAGACGGAGTCTGAATCATCCTCCTCCTTGGCCTTGCACCAGGTAAGCACCCAAAGGCTGCCTCCTCCTCCCCAAGAGGGGCCCCATGATTATTATACGATTATCCCTAAGGGTCCAAGGACCCAAATAATGTAGGGTTCTAGGGCCCAAATACTATAATATTAATGGTATTTGGGCCCTAAAACCCTATTATTTTGGTCCTTGGACCATTAGGGCTAGCTAGGCACCCAAAGGGTCCATGTAGCTATGTATTACTTAGGGCCCAATGGGATATAAGTACTGTAGGGCCCAGGCGTCTACTATATAGCTACATGGACCCATACGAAAGAGGAAGATTTTGAACAATGACCCATTTTACCAATGAGGTGTGGCTTCACTCAACTTGAAGGGGTTTGCATGATTAACTTAGGGCTAAGGATTAACTGGGAGTGCACAGGCCAGAGAGTGCCAGAAAGCTTCAGTATGGAACCGCTCGGCCTACGTTCAACATGATGTTCGAAGTTGGTTCGCAGAACTGCACTTTTTTCTGAATGAGAGCTTGATGAACTGAACTGGCGGCACGGGGCCTTAAGCATCTGTGGTGCCTGAACAGCAATCATGAACCATAACTCTGCTTGCTTCGTTTACAACAATCCCAGCATCTAGGCGAGAATCCAGCTAGAATTGTTTACATTGACCTCGAAAATGGACATAATGATTGCCTTGGGCCCCAAGATTTTGGGCACGTAACAAAGGGGGCACTGGAAACCCCAGCGATGTAAAGGCTAGGGGTTCCATCGAGATTTGGGGTGCCTGTTAGGGACGAGGGTTGTCATTTGGAGAAACTCCCGTATGAACACTTTACAAGCACAAATAAGACAACTAGCGCTCTTATAACTACTCCGGACGCCGGGCCCTAGTTCTCAATCGCAGTGATAGGACTAATTACCCCAAAACCCTAAATCCTAAACCCTAAAACCTACACCCTACAGAGTTCTGGTGGCCATGATCAGCCCAGCAAAGCTCATCGACTTCCCAAAGGGTTCATGTAGCTATATGAGCTATAATCCAAATTCCTGAAATGGGGTTGTATAGGGGAGTATTGTAGGGCTTATTAAGGGGGATACTAGGAGTTTTGACTGCAGCTCATATAGTATAGGATGTAGGGTTGAGGGTCTAGGGTAAGTATATAATATATATGCTTAGGGCCCTAAAGAAATTATACGGAAACTCCTCTGGGCCCGAAGTATA
Source organism: Symbiodinium pilosum (assembly GCA_905231905.1). Classification (NCBI taxonomy): domain Eukaryota; class Dinophyceae; order Suessiales; family Symbiodiniaceae; genus Symbiodinium; species Symbiodinium pilosum. Next base: position 54,802 of record CAJNIZ010011292.1, on the reverse strand, counting down.
TACTACATAGCTATATCCTTTTGGATTTCTGCTGATACTCAGGAAAGCTCAGACTGAACTTTCAAAGTGGCGGCGCCAAAAAACGAACTCCCAACACGCCAAAACTTCAAACTGCCAAATGAGCTACTGTCTAAACTCCTAGTATCTCCCTTAATAACCCCTATAGTAGTCCCCTATATTATCCCCTAATATAACCCCCTTTAAGGAGTTTAGATTATGGCTCAAATGAAGAACAACCTGAAAATGCGAAACTCAAATTCCAAGCTCCGAAGCCCAACGGCCCTACGGTTGACAGTTCAAAGTAGATACTTCATACCTGTGTAACTGCTCAGGTCACGCAGGACTTTTTAACATTAACAACCACAACACCTGAACCTGAAGCGGTTATAGTCCCCCTTAAGTAGATTCAATATGGCTTTGGGTATATTATAATATGATCCCCGCATACACCAGGTTCTATCTACTTGACGGGGACTATAAGCCCAAAAATCCAGGTAACCCCGAAAGCACCTTGCAGTCAGCAACATATAGTATATACCTGGGGCCCAAATTGGTTCCCACATAACTACTTTAGGGCCCAAGTATAGACTATATACCTACCCTAAACCCTAAGCCCTAAGCCCTACGCCCTAAACCCTCAACCCTCTATCCTATACTATATAGCTACATGGACCCTTTGGGAAAAGCACCTTTCCCTCAGCAACATCCGGCTTCTTGGCAGTGTAGAAGGAGATGCGGCCATCTGCTGCCTCACCTCTTGGCTGCTGGCGGGCCCAAAGCTGACATGGAATTTCTTCTTCCTAGAGATCTTGTAAGGGTCCAAGGACCCAAAAAATAGGGTGTTAGGGCCCAAATACTACTATGTTAATGGTATTTGGGCCCTAACACCCTATTATTTGGATCCTTGGACCCTTAGGGGATATGTTAGGACATATATGGGTTAACAACTCTGCGGATGGCAGAAAACACTGGCAGGCAGAGGGGCAAACAGCACGTTGGAGGCCGCTTCTTGCAAAACAAGCTCGGCTTTACGCGCGGTGGGAAACGGAAATCAGGATTGTTATCAATGCAATGTGGGCTCAATATACTATAATCCTTGTTGTGATTGGAAACTTCCAAAACGTTTACATAAACCCTAGACCCTAAAACCCTAAATGGCTACAAGGAGCTTTGGGAACCCTAAACCCTAGAATAATTGGTGACAGCAAACGCTGCCCTGGACTTCTATGATTTCCGTACTTGGCATAATCCATGGTTGGGACTTGCGGACAAGAAACAAAAGACTCACCAGGGTTTATAGGAGTTATACAGGGATGTAAAGGTTTTAGGGGTTAGGGTTTCGGGATTAGGGTTTAGGTGTAGGGATTGGGGTTAAGGGTTTACCAATATCAGGGGCACCATTTCGGGGGTCATAACAGTAAGGATTGTAGCATTATGGGGTCTATATTGGGTACCCCTATTAAGGCACACTATGTACAGCAAGGATGCTTGACAGAGGCAATGATTTGGCAATGCGTAACCTGGAGAAAAGGATCCTGTAGCCCAAAATCATAGGGTATATAGGGCTTGGTCAGAAGAGCTTTACCCCTATCTGCTCCATCCCCGGATTACAAGTTTCGTCGCTTTCTATATCAAGGCGTGTACTACCTGCAGGCCAGAATCTACGGCAGTATATAGTCACTCCTAAGTAGATAGAATATGGGGTATGTTGAGATCTTACTATAATATACCCAAAACCATATTCTAGCTACTTAAGGGGCACTATAGATGTAGCTGGGCTCACGCTAATTATCAGCAAGTCGCTTGGAGCCAAGATCTTTGCTGGCTGCTCCTCCTTGACCTGTCGGATTTCTCAAAACAAGGGAAACCCAAGGTATAAATGACCTTGTGATATCCATATTTCTCAGGTTTACTGGCATATGCATTTGTCACTCCAGCACTCCATATGATCACATGAAAAATGTATGTGTATATATATATATATGAATATATGTAGCTTTACACTTGATTTATGCCTGCTCCTGCTGCTGCTGCTGCTGCTGCTGCTGCTGCTCCTTTTCCTCTCTCTCTCTCTCTCTCTCTGGGTCAGGTCGCGCAATGTAGCTAATGCAGCTACCTAGCTCAGCTCGGGGCCACGGGACCCGATAGAATCAATGTGTAAGGTTGCCGCGAAGGACCTGCTCTGGGAAAGTGCGGGCATCCTACACCATCAAATCCCAAACCCTAAGCCCTAAACCGCAAATCCTAAATGTCCTTTAAACCCTAACTCCTGAACTCTACAGTAAACTCCTAAACCCTAAGCCCTAAGCCCAACATGAACATAGCCGGACCTCAGGCTTCACCTCTGTCTCAACCCTTGCAGATCGTGGCCGTAATACCGGCACCGGAGGCGGTGGAGGCGGCGGCTTGCCTTTCAGTTTTAGGGTTTAGGGTTGTAGGGTTGTAGGGTTATAGGGTTTAGAGTTTAGGGTTATAGGGTTTAGGGTTTAGGGTTATAGGGTTATATGGTTATAGGGTTTAGGGTTATAGGGTTTAGGGTTTAGGGTTGGGTACTGCCCCCCCCCCAGTAACAGTTGGATTATCATTATAATATGGTTCTATATAGCCCTTAATAGGAGTTACTGGGTGGGGCAGTAATTGCCCAAGTTTAGGGTTTAGGGTACCACAGGCTTCAACTACACACAGATTACTGCTAGGAATGGCATTGCTGCGTGCCGCACCTCTCATGCTACATGCAAAGAGTTGGGTTCCCGAAGCCATACGAAAACCGCGGCATCCTTTCTCTCGGTACATCCCGAAAGGGGTAGGCAAATTTGACGCCTATCCACTGGCTGGCTTAGCCGTTGGTGTTGTTCAACGCTTCGTCTGAGGGAGGCAAAGGCATATCTAGATTGATTCAAAGTATTCAGCAGTTATCAAACTGTACCATTCAAAAGGTTATCGCCCTACCCTGGCCCTGCACAAACACCCTGTTGCCTGCAGCGGGCTTGAGCTGCAAACTGACCTCTTCGCTCTTGACAGAAATAGTCTTGCGGGATCCGGGCGAAGAATCAGTACGAACTCGCTTGTCTGGGTCCGCGCGCTTTTGTAGCCTCGGCCTTTGGTTGCGCTTTCCATTGTTCTGGCTTGACACCAGGGTGCGCGCAGGCTCGGCAATTTTGGCAGGGCTGGGTGGAAAGATCTTCTCACCATCCAGAATGTGAGCTGCTGCAAGCGCGCCCTCCGGGGCAACATACTCGCAAAGACCCATGCCCTGCGACTTGCCGTCCTCTCGGAAAATCCGAAGTCTCTTCACAGAGCCAGCTCTCTCAAAAATCCGCTGCAGCTCCATCTCTGTGATCTTCTTGGGCGCGTTGTGGAAGAACACGCAGTGCCTGCGGGCCGCCTCCTGAAGTAGCCCTTTCATGCTAACATTAAGCAGCCCCCTGACCCTGGCAATATAAAATGTTCCCTCTATGAGACCTTCTATCTTTGGGGACTTGTTCAATATCAGTTAGGTGTGGGAGCTGCTTCATGTTAGTCTGAAGGGATTAGTATGGCAAAGAATGGCAAAGATTGCCGTTTTAGTGCATAGGTTTAGGACAAAAGGTATCGAAGAATGTATGCTGTTGTACGTCCTGATGATCTTCACTGACTAGAGGGGCTTCTTGGAGTCCCTCCTTGGGACCCTAAGCCTCTCCCCTAACAGTGATTAAAAAACCCACACAAACAACAAAGCTTGCTCCTATTCTATGACCGCACTAGGATTGGAATAGTTACCCATAAGGGCGTGAGAGGGGGGCTTATCATGAGGTGGGATGACTATGCAACTGCACAGGTTTTTCTGAGAAATTCCATCCTCTCCATTCTCATCAAAGGGTGGTGGCGGAGGCGGTGCTGAGGACGATAGCCGCTTAACCAGCAGAGGCTTCTCCTCATCTTCGACCTCCTGCGGTCGAGATGGGCTTCAAACAAAAGAGTGCCCGCTTTTATTGCGGGTCTCCATAATGACACCCTAAACTCTAAACCAAAGATGAGCCTTATAGTACTTGTGACTTCTGTAGAAGGCCGTTTGGGGTTTAGGGTTTCCAAACCGCCCGGTGCTGACTCAGGGCTTGGAGAACTTTCGCAACCAATCACTTCTATGAGCGGAACGCTGAGCTCATGTCTAGCGTTGGTCATTCTTGCGCATGCTTCATCTTGAGTTGATATAACAAAACTTTAGGCCGCTTGGGTCACAGAAACGCGGCTTAGTATGTTGCTTGCAACCTGACAGCTTTCTATGAAGTCCCAGTCCTCCTCGCTCAAGTCCTCCACTGGGCCAGTGAAAACTCTTCGCCGTTGCGCAGGTGCCTGTTGGCTTCCAACCTAGATCGTTTAGTAGGTGTCTTGCCTGCTAAGTCCTCCTTGGACGCTGAACTTCCTACCTTTTTTGGGATATACGCTATAAACATGTAGGACAGAACCTCAAAAAGGAAGACCAGGAACCTTTCCAGCTGCGTTTTTTCGGAACGCTGAAATGTATCCCTTCTCGAAGACTGGCAACAGAAATTGGCCTTAAGGGTCCAAGTATCCATAATCAAACTCGCCCACAATCAATACCACAATTACGTGTACCAAAGCCCTGAGTACCCAATCATTGGCTGGCTGGACAACTAGGGTAAGAGAGGACAAGGGAGAGCGCATAAAGGAGGCGAGCACAGAACACATGTCTTCAACAAAACATTAGATCTTAGTTTTAATAGAGCTCTGCAATTCCCCACTGGATACAGGTTAAGCCTTAACTTTAGTTGTTTTCTAGAATTCCCAGTAGCTTCAGGTTGCCTTCTCAGCTACTGAGCTTTTCGACCGCTTCAACGGTAGAAGTTGCTCGGCAGGAGCCCTGGCACACCTAAAACCACACCGGACACCCGCCAACCTGACATGTTGAATATGGCCACATCCAAGTGTCTCTGAACGCCAAGCCTGGGCCCAAACCCTCATCCCTTCACCCCTCACACCTGACACCCCTCCTAGCCCTTATCGGTAAACCCCTCCATAAACCCCGTATGCTTTATCCCTAAACTCCTTGTCTCTTACCCATACCCGGAGTCCCCCTCACCTTTATGAGGCCTAAACCACTATGAACCCTAAACCAAGCATAAACCCTAAACCCTAATCCGTATCCCTGGAGCCCGCAACCCTCATACGTCAAGTCGCCTTCTTTGGCTCGCTTCCGCGTAAGACCAGATTGGAGCCCTCCTCCAACATTCAATTCCTAGACCTAGGGTGTAGAGTTTAGGGTTTAGGGTGTAGGGTTTAGGGTTTAGGGTGTAGAGTTTAGGGTTTAGGGTGTAGGGTTTAGGGTTTGGGGCCTAGGGTGTAGGGTTTATGGTTGAGGGTCTCCATGTACCCTTAAATAGGAGCTCTCTAACAATGGGTGTCTAGGACATGGTATGGTATATGGGGCTTTGGGTTCGGCTCAAGGCTTAAGAGGGATCCCCCAATTTACCAAACCTCCTTTTTTTTACAACCCTGTCGACTCTTTCGTGTCTAGCAGCTTGCTCAGGGGGTCCGTTTGCCCAGTCGGCTTACACATTAGTTACGGCCCGTCTACCTCAGTTGACGTTGTTCAGGGGGCGGTTCACTGCATTGTTGTTGCTGTTGTCATCACCTTCCTTGGGCACCACATCTTCCACAGTAGCTTCATCCATCATGGTCATCATCGCCATTGCCACATGCTCACCCCCCACATCCTCCCTCATGACAGGACCACTCACAAGTCACCTCCACTTCCACCGCTTCAGTGCCACCAACGACTCCATCATGCTCCTCCACACCATCACCGCATCCAGCGTCCACACCCGCAGCGAGGGTCCCTGCATTCTCCACTGTCACGTTCACAATATCCCGCAGCACACCATCACCAACCACAGAGGCCTGCATTTGTTCAGCGCAAGGATCTTCACCAGCCACTTCCACTCCACTGGCTAGGGGTGCCAAGCAACCACCACACTCTCGCTCTTTTTCACTTTCTCCCTCCATGGTAGAGGGCCCTGGCTTCTTTCGACTGGCTCTCGATCTCCGCGCCCCCCCCCTCCCTTTACGCTCTAGGGTTTGTGGTTGAAGTCTTTTTCTGTTGAGGGCTTTTGATTCAGGGTTGAGGGTTGCTTTGCCACTCCCGCCCCAGAATCCTGCCAATCCTCCGAAGAAAAGCTCAAACTCGCAACCCCAGGGTTTAGGGTTTAGGGTTTAGGGTTTAGGGGTCCCAAACTCTACGCCCATTTGCAGCAGGCTTTCTAAGTCCAACCGGTAGCAGGGGCACTGAACACCACCGAAGTTGCTTTTACAGCAACCCCAGAAGCTTGACCTCCACTTCACCTAGGTTCCCTGGAAACCTCTTATAAGGGTATCCTTTTTCCTAATATCCAGCTTTAGTAAGGAGACCCCAAAATAAAAAGGGTACTACTGGGGTACCTAGTCACTAAAGAGTATCTGTTAAGAAACGACCTCACGAATACACCCTAAACCTTAAAACATTGGAATGTATAACAAACCCTAGACCATTAATTAACCCCTTTAGAGGACCCAAGTAGATTCTTTCCAAAGCCTGAAAAAACAGTTTAGCCCACGATTACATGGGCTTAGTGTGGAATGGGCCTGGGCTTAGGGGAGCCGCAATACGGATTCCCCCTACTGTATTCCCCCTGGGCCTCTACTGGAACAAATGTCTTGAATAATTCTTCAGGGTTAAACTATAGCAAAATTTGAAGTACTTCCTATGGGGATAGGAAACTAAAAACTACCCTAAGGGTCCAAGTACCTAATAATCATATACTTACCCAAAACCAATGCTATAATTACTATTACCCAAAACCCAAGTGCCTAATTATTGGGTACATGGACCCTTTTGGTTAGGTAGACCTGTCAGAAGTGCAGTCCTCGCGCGGTCTCAACGCGAACCGGGGTTCGAGCCGCGCCTTGAGTTTGACATAAAAGGTTGTTAGGGTTTAGGACTCGAGGTTTAGGGCTTCGAGTTTAGGAGTTGGGGTTTAGGGCTTCGGGTTTAGGGTTTGGGGTTTAGGGTTGGGGGCTATGGGGTTCAGGGTGGGCTAAGTAGGAGTTGCCAGAGTTTAGGGCTTTGGGGCTCAGCGCGCTGTTCCCCACCCCTGAAGTGGAGCGAGGACAGAAAGCTTTGCCCACGTGGCCGAATTGCATGCAAAGGACAGTGTAATGGACCGGCAGCCTACGCAGCAGCCAGAACAATTAACAGATAACAACCCTAAACAGTCAACCATGCGCAGCTAGGCAAGGTGTCAGTCAGGCAAGTGTTAGGTAAGCATATCAAGAAACACTAAGTGTTGAACAAGTTAAAGCCGCGCTTTACTTTATCCGTGCGTGCTGGTTATAACTTGGGATTTCCCTACAGAGAGATACTGTACCAGAACACCAGAATGCGCCTTCAAAAGGCAGCTAGAAGACACATCCGGACTTGTCCATCGAAAGCCGGGCAAGTGGCATCTTGGGTTTATTTTTCTAGGGTTGCAAGTTGGAGTTGCAGAGCATCTAGGGACGACTAATGGACTAATTAGTAAGTTACTCAAACCCCGACCCCTAAAGTAGATATTATGTGTGCCTTGTAGCTTCAAGTTCAAACTTCTTGCTCCGAGTGGGAATTCCAAAGATGCTTTCGGGCTGCTGGGGGACTGCGAGAGGCTTTGGGGTCTCTAGAATCTAGAAGGAAGAGCTGTCTCTGGGACTTTACGTCTATGAATGCCACCTACTGTCGCCTGGGCTATGGCAAGAAGATCATGGCAAGACTATTGAAGGTTTAGGGGTCCAGGCTTTAGGCTTTGACAGGAAGACGGCCGTGACTACAGTAGACCTACCATCGCTGCAAGGGGTGTCATCTACACTATTCAATGGGGCCCAGAAATCCGGATCTTCAATACCTTTTGAATGATGAAAATGATTTCCTCCAAAATCCCAAAATGAATGCTCTGGACCACATACATGGAGCGAAGGTCTACAAAATGACAGGGTCCGAAACCCCATCAACACCAACGAGCTCGTACAGTTCTTGTTCATGGAATACAGCCTTTATGACTCCTCATGGCTCCTCCAACCGCTTCCCATTATGGTTTGCTATTACAGTACTGCTACTAAGGTTTAGGGTCTAGGGTTTAGGCGGTGCTGGACGAATCAGATCTGAAGAGATATCTTTGTTCTGACCTCACAAAATGCGTACCTGGACCTCCAAAGTACGCATGGTAACTGCCTTCAGCCCTCAAATGATAGTTTGGTTATTGGCGTTTGGCAGCTAAGTGCACTGCCAAAGTAATGATCTGATGTCCAAGATCATTTGTGGGGATTCCAAATTTGCAAGGCACCCCTACATAAATCGCAGCATGCGAACGTAAAGCAAGGGAAGCAGCACATAAAATCCTTAAACCTTCTACCTGAAAAACGAACTATAGAACAGCTTTTGACAATGAGATTTCAACTCAGCAGGAGCTAGGTACCTAGGTTACATGGGGCCCACAGGAATTCCTATGTCGAACGTTGGGAGCTTATGTATTTACTAAATAATCCCCTCCGTAGATTAATGATGGAAACCCTCCCAGCCTGGAATAACAAATTGGATTAGGGTGTAGGGCTATAAGGTGTAATGGAGGAGATTGATTATTCAATCCCCTCCCCCCCACCCTTAATGCTCAGTATTCCCATAAGATCTTATATGAGCTATAGCCTAAACTCCTCAAAGCGGATTGTATAGGGGAGTAGTATAGGGGTTATTAAGGGGGATACTGGAGTTTAGACTATAGCCCTAAACCCTTTAAACCCTAAACCCTAAATTAGACTATAGCTCATATTAGGGGAGGTAGGTGGGGTGATAGTCGGATAGTCACCTGAAAGGAAGAAATAGCTGGACCCTTTCGGGTTTACCCTAAACCCTCCAACCCTAAATCCCTAAATCCCTGAATCCCTAAACTCTATAAATCCCTAAACCCTACAACCCCAAACCCTAAATCCCTAAACCCGAAATCCCTAAATCCCTAAACCCTAAATCCCTAGATCCCTAAATCCCTATAAACCCTTGTCGTTTAGGGTAGCCAGTTTGCCTTGCTCCGCGTCTGCGAGAAAGCCGTAAGAGGCCGTTTCATGGCATCATTTGGCTGCCTGAACTGCCTCTAATTAGGGTTTAAGGTTTAGGGATTTAGGGTTTAGGTTTAGGGTTTAGGGTTTTAGGGTATTTTAATCCTGCAATTACATCATGATCCAAAAGCATGTAACCCCACGATGGATATACAGGCCATGAACCCTAAGCCCTAAACCTAAGGGTATTTGGCTTTGGGTGGTCTAGGTGGTTCTCCTGTGTTTAAGCACGTGCTGATCCGAGACGGAAGCAAACGGGTCCTCACAAAAGCATGGAGTGATGTGAGCTAAAATCTAAACTCCTTCAAAAGGGGTTATATAGGGGATTACAGAGAGGAGTATTCTAGGGGCTATTGCGCAGGATACTAGGAGCTTAGACCATGACTCGTGTTGTCTTGTGGTCCGAGTTCCTCCGCTCTAACATGTACTGTTCACAGGTGGGGTTTGGACGCTATTCATGAACTTAGGCTCGCAGGGCAAGAGCACCTGATGGGTTGCTGCTGTCCTAGCAGAGAACTGCAATTTGCAAGGCTGAGCCCGAGAAAAGCCATGGCGGGGCAGCAAGCATTTCAAGCAACCAGACGGGGGGGAAACAACAAAAAAAAAACAATGAACGACCAGTTTATGTGAGTGAGATGCCTTCGGTAGTTCTAGTTGCATCATACTTCTAGCGCTTCTGTGAGGGACTATGAGATGCATTAACTATCCCAGCCTAACCAGACCCCTACGAGGATCGAAGAGAAGTCGAAAACCTAGCATCGCCTACTACTCCCTGAACCCTTTAAGGGTTAGGGTTTAGGGTACATTGGAGTGGAGTCCTTAAGGGGATCTGCTTTCTAGATCCTTTCGGGCTAAAGCAACTATAATGGTAGCGCTGAGGGCTTAGGGAATTTCAAGGAATCAAGGGCCCTCAAGGGCTTAGCTGTTATAGAGCGATGACCCTAAACCCAAAAGCCATGCCTTGTGGCTGGGCTATACCTTTTTGGGGCTGCATGGCTTAGGATTCTCCACTTCAATCCGCATGACGGAAGTCCGGAAAGAACTGCTGGCCGCTAGCAGACCAAAACCTAGACCCAACAAAGCCTGTATCCTCTGACAAAGAACTGCCATGCCTAGGTAAACACTCTTTATCACTTTGGTATTATCAAGCCCAGGCATAACTTAGGGTTTGGGATATTAATGATAATCCAAAATGCTCGTGTTCGAACAAGGTGAGTGTACAAGCCGGTACTTTTCAAGGAAGCCCAAAAGCTTTTGCTGCATACTGCTCATGCGGACTTCTGAAAGGTCCACACCTCTGCAGCGCACCCTAGGTTGTCAATGCTCAACGCTTTAAAATGCTGACGCTAGGTGGACTTCAGGGCCAAAAGTTGTGCACCCCAGGTCTTTTCCCCATGAACCTTTTCTCCAGAACAATATAATAAAGACTACTAGGACTTTGAATGCGACTGGTATCCGTACTAGTACTACCGCTGCCATCGCTGCTGCTGCAACGAGCACTTCTAGCCTTCTTGTATCGCTACTATCACCACCACTGACAATAGCCACCACCACCACCGCCGCCGCCGCCGCCGCCACCACCACCAGCACCACCGCCGCCGCCGCCGCCTCCCTCCGCCACCTCCCTCCGCCACCTCCCTCCGCCACCTCCCCCACCACCGCCGCCGCCACCACCGACCCCGCTGCTGCTGCTGCTGCTGCTGCTGCTACTGCTTTTTCTACGACTGCGAGGCCGACTGCTACTAGTGCTAGTACGGTTAACAACAGCTGCCACTCCGGCTGCTTTGCCTCCTCGTGATCTTGCTGCTCGTGCCACTAGCAGTCACTAGCGCTGCTGCTACTCTTCCTGCTTTGTAACCCGCGACAGCTACCACTCGTGTTGCTGCTACTTTTTATTCTTAACTCTACGCCATTAGCCTTGCTATTTCTACTGATATTGCTAGTATTGCTATGATTCTTGCTAACCTCTTTGTACAGCTACCATCACGCCCAAAAAACCTTCCCGCTTTGGCTCCCACCCGACGCAGCCCATGGGCGGAAGCTGACGAACCTGAGCTTCCGCTTCCAAATGCGTAGCTTTCCTTTCCACATGGGAGATACATGGAAGTGGCTTGCTAGAAGAAGTGACATTATACATAGCTCCACACTGGAACTTTATGATTGATCAATGTACCAAGAGCTTGGGGGCTTCTGCAAAGCTTATGAAATTGTGGGCTGCGGAATTTTGGGAGACTGATCCACTGGGCAACCGTGTTTAGCCTCCACGCTCTACAGACCTGGTACGTACTACAGCCCAGTCGGGGTTTTAAAAACCTCAAGAAACAGCCTGCACCAGCATCCAAAGGAATCGAAGTAGGAGTTGTTCAAATTTCTCTCTGCCTGAGCCAGTTTAGACAATAATCTGATCAGCAGGAGTTTACCTGAGTACACAGCGTCCCTCAATTACAGTCCCTTGGTCCCTACATGTGGAGTCCTACGTGTTTGAGGCGATACGAGATTGCCTTCCAAAGAGAGGGTCATGTCGAACAAAAATCCCATATTGCACGACCAATCTGGCGCTTGGCTCCCACTTTCCGTGAGGTTGCCTGCATTCCTCATGTCAAGTGCCCGACTCCTGCTCTCGTGTTGCTTCCTCCGGGTCGGGTCTGCCAAGTAGACCGCCAACCTCGTCACAAGGCAGGAGAGAGGCTCCGTTCAGGACAGGGGTTCTCATAGAACATTTAGAAAAACATATTGTAGCAGCACTGCTGCTTTCTTGTTGTCACTATAACTGACAGGTTTTCATGACCATCAAGCACTGTGAATAAGAGGCAGCTCCTAGTCAAGACAGTCCTAAGACAACCAGCCCCTTGATACCACTACTACTTTTACTATTACTGTTCTTACTATCACTACTACCACTGGCAGTACTAATACCATTCATACGTTACTACGACTTCTGAGTGGTGGATTCGTGGAATACCCACATTACGACTGAATGTGGGGATTCCCAAGACTAGGGGTCCCGTTTTGGTGGGTCCTTACTACAAGAATTTTCAGATATTAGCGTCTATGTTGGGCATAAACCCTAAACCCTAAATCCTGAGCATCTGTGTTTGAAGGTACCTCAACCCGGGCCTCCCGGTCTATTCTGCCAGCTGGGCTTCCAGCTATAACAATAACAGCAATAATAATGGAAATCATGTTGAAATACCACAAATAAAACCGTGATCATAATGATGATGGTCGTATTCATACTAATCGTAGTAATAGTACTATAAGCACAAATAGTAGTAACAATAGTTCATAATCGCGTAGGGACTAGAAGCCCCGCAGGGTCTGCCCATTCCTTGCACGCAGCCAGCTTAAAAACAAACGAAACATCCCGTAAATGTAAACCTCATAAACCCTGAGCCCCATCCAAAACTCGTCCCTCTCTTGAATACTTATCAGTTGAAAGAAGGCCTATGAATCCCGAAACCCATCCGAAATTCGTGGCGCCGTCCCTCTCTTAAATGTGCCAAGTTTGACGCTGAGCGTGCGATTTTGGTGGAAAGCTCGCGGAAGCCGTCTTTGATGGCCGCCCCAAGGGTCTCAGCGGTTGACTGGATCACAGGGACTCCAACTAGTTTGTCCATGTAGCTGTATAATATAGGATTTATGGCTTAGGCTTTAGGGTTGTCGGCTTAAAGTAATCTAAGTGCTTAGGGTTAAGGGTTTAATCGCGGTTTTAGGATCTAGGACCTATAGAGTAACCAGCCATGATGCTGCCCTAAGGAAGAATCAAAGAGAAAAATGAAATCTGAAATAGAAACTGAAGGGTATATAGGGGATTCTAGGGATATCACAAACTCGATTCTCTTGCCTTTCTACGGAAACTGTAATCTCTCTCTCTCTCTCTCTGCAGTGCCGGAAACTATAATATTGACTCTGTCTCCATACTATGTGAATTTTTAAGGCATTGGGTTTCAAACATGCCCTAAACCCTACACCTTAAACCCTAAACCCTATAACCTTTTTTTGTGCAACCGGGCTGAGCATGTAGCCGGGCGATGCACTAACCTAAACCCTAAAACCTAAATCCCTAGTCAGAAACTCCAGATGTGCCACTAGTCTGGGCCTTGGGGTCCATGGTTGCCTCTCTTGTCTGGGGGCCCCAAAACCTCAACCCTAGCCTTGCCCATACCTCTACCATCTTCTGGGTTGCTGTTTAAGGAACTTAGATTCAGCTGCCATAATGTGGGTATAGTCAATGATAATGTCTATTTCTTACAGTAACTTAACTTTAGTCAATAATAGGGATTCGTTCTTATCGTAGCTCAACTTACAAGTCTCTCAACAGCAACCCAGTCTTGCTTAGGAGCCTTACAGGTGGCAAATCCAAGCTACAGGTGGCAAATCCAAGCCAATCGGTACGGTCCCTCTGCACCAAGCATGCCAGCAATGATGGTAGCAAGAGTCCAGGACAGTCGCATGTTTTTTTGGTCAGAGGGGGGGGGGGGCCTTATGGGGATGATGGAAAAGAGAATGGAAACTACTATAATGGGTTATATAGGTTTAGGTTTTAGGGATATTTGCATTTTCTGAAAACAGGGAGCCCCTGCTTGTTGAAAACCGACATGTTGGTGCAGCATCGTTTGTTCAAGTTTGAGTGTTAGTTGACAGCATTTGAGGAATCAATAGGCATGATTGTGATTTCTCCTCCCGATCATGTCCAGACACCAGGTCCATCACACACTCCTACTATGTGAGCTACAGCTCTCTCTTGCCCCCCTACAGACTCAAACCCGAGCCCCAAACGCTTTATACAATCTCACTTTTCAATTTGGGCTGTAAAGCCCAGTCTCCGTAACATTTTTGCTTTACCCGAAATGTTATCATCGGTATGTTTTCCTCTTGCATGTGATTCCTCACCACATCCTTATACACGCTAAACCCTGAAACCCCAAACCCTACCTAGATACCTTTTCTGTCCCTTCAAACCCCTAAGTAACCCCCTCTTCGTTTCCAGGTCCGCGGCATAGGGCCCTGGTCTCTGTGATGCGTCGCCCCGGGCAGGTCCAAACGCCCCAGCTGCAGGCTCATGACTTTTGGTTGAAGGCTGGGGCTTTTGATGCCATTTGAAATTTACTAAAGAAGGCGGGCCACTTTGTGGCTTTGCAGCTGAGGTGGAAAATCTAGGAGGGAGTGAAGGTGTAGGGATTCAGGATTAGGATGGGGGAACATGGTTGGCTTAGGAACCCGTGCTTGTAGGGGTCCTGCTTTTGGATTATGTGGCGTCAAGCTCGAACAACTGCGCTGCAAAATCTGGAAATGCATGATCTCATTCCTTGCTACCTTCCTCGGTCACTGAATCATGTTTTTGTTCCGTCGTAAACCCTAAACCCTAAACCATTGGGCTGAACCTTTCCGTGGTCTTGGAGACTTGCTCGTTTTGTCTCTCTCAGGATACCCTGCCGCACAAAGATGCTGCAAACCCTCAGAAAATTGGATATACTATAGTAGTTTCCATTTTATTTTCCATTACCCCCCATATAACCCCAATATACTATTGGAGTTTCCATTTTATTTTCCATGCCCATTCCCAAAACACTAAACTGCAATTTCAAGGGCTGTGGAACTCATTTTGGCGTTCTTGGACCTGGCTTAGGCCATGAAAGGGAATCTTTTCAACTAGGATCCTAAGGGTCCAAGGACCTACACAATAGGGTTTTAGGGCCCAAATACTATAATATTAATGGTATTTGGGACCTAAAGCCCTATTATTTGGGTCCTTGGACCCTTATATGGTCCCTATATATCCCCCTATAACCCCTTTGAAGGGACCCTATTATTTGGGTCCTTGGACCCTTTAGGTCATCTACCCTAAGCCCTTGTGGCCTCCGAAGTCCATGGCTCTCAAGGCACTGCAAGCCCCTTGACCGGGCCCTACTTGTGTCCCCAAGATCAACAAGCAGTGGCTCGGAAGCTGCGACCTAAACTTTTTAGCGGTCCGATGCTGTGGGTGCGGAGGAGCTAAGCCATGGGCAGAGGCTTTTTTGGCAGGTTCTGTCCTCGGGTTTCCTAGCGGAGGTAATGTTTTATTGGTAAGTCTCCTTGCTGTCAACTGAAGAGCATAGTAAAGGACTGCTAGATGCGGTGCTGCCTGTTGAGCACTGGATGCTGATGCACTGTGCTGAAGCCAAAGAAATCGTTCAGCTCACGTCCTCCTGAAATCGCAGTCAGAGGATAAGAGGACTAAGCCCTAAGCCCCAAACCCAAACCCTCAACCCCAAACCTTAAAACCTAGACCCTAACCCCCTTAACCCAAACCTGGACCTTGCAAAATCAGCCATGCACAAGTAGTGTTGATCTGTTTGTTGCTGACCTAGGCAGAGTATCCTAACTTAACCCTTCATGCCGCAAGACTGCAACAAGACTTGGAAGATGGCCACTCTAAACCCCTAAACCCTCAACCCCTAAACCTCAAACCCCGAAACCCAAACCCCTAAACATCTACACACCGAAACCCGAAACCCTGGAGAGCTTCGCAGTGCACGCCGGGGGGGGGGGTTCAGGGACACTTAATTAGCAAGCATACTCATACGGGTTGAGGGTCTAGGGCCAAATATAATAACCCACGCAATTCCTGTTCTGTATAACCTACTTACTAAGTCCCCCTGACGCACGCGAAGCCCTGAAATCCTGAACCCTCAACCTGAACCCTGAACTCTCAGGCCTAAATTATGTAGTAGCTTCCCTTTCCCTTTCCATTATTACCCTAAACCCTAAACCCTACTTAATAAGCCCCTCTAATACTCAAAGTAGATTACGCTGCAAGGCGTGAGCTATCGGGCAGCAATGAAATGATGCCCTGCTATGAACATGTAAGGCTCTAATTTGGGTTTAGGGTTTTGGGGTTCAGGGGTTTAGGGTTAAGGGGTTTAGGGTCTAGGGGTTTACGGTTTAGAGCCCTAATCTCAGCCAGGGTTTCTAAGGATGTGTTCAGATCACTCCGGCTGGAACCCAAGAGGCTGCTTTGAAGGCAGAAGAACCATGCCCTAAACCCAAAGCCTAAACCGTGAACCTAAAAGCCTAAACCGAGGTGATCTGGAAATATGCACCACTTGGGAGAGCTTGAGCCTGGCTGGGTCGTTGAAATCCGGAGTAAGGAGAAAGTTTGAAACTGCTATCAGATTTTCAGGGAGCCAAGCATACAAGCAATAACTCTACGTATATATATATATATATACATATGCATTGGACCCAAGAGTCTGCAAATAATACCTACATTGGGCTATTTGGATCCCTAGGGTATGGGGGTCGCAAATAATGGTAAGCCTAGGATGCCAGAATTGCTTTCCAACTTGAATTTAAGGAATCGCTGATGGCCAAGCCAGCCGACTCGATGGATTTGGGAAATCCGATGTAAAACAGCGCAAGCTTTAGGTATAAGTGTTATATTGGGGTTATGTAGGGTTATATTAGGGTTATAGAGGGGTTATATGGGGGTTATATAGGGGTTATATAGGGCTTAGGGTTTAGGATTTCACTTGTTTGGAGGGGATAGCCCTGTGGTCTAAAGCTTGCCAAGTCATCAGCATTGATGTAGAATGCGGTTCTTGCATCTCAGAATCGTGCCTGTGGACTGTGGCAACACAATGCCCGTCTCAGCTACCAACCTAAACCCTAAACCCTTCTCAGACCCAAGCTCTGAACACCCTCCTTTGGCATCAACTGGGGTGATTTGGGTCCTGCCCCCAGCCCAGTTACAGTCTCTAACAGGGGTCATATCAAGGGCTACATATAGCTATTGTAGAAACCAAGTGTTAATGGGTGGGGGCTGTACCCAAGGGGTAACCATCTTACAAAGACTGCCTGACCTTCCAGGTAGGGTTCTGCTCAGGAACTTTCTGGAGGATATGCTGAGTAGCTTCCACTTTGCTCTGTGACTTTTATCACCCCCTGGCGTAGTTCTCGCTCTTCGCGGGCGTGTTTGCGGCGAACGCTCTGGACCGCAGTTCACACAAAAGCACTGTACTGATTATGAACATGAAGAACTCGCAATACACTATACCTCGGATATGGCCCGGCACAAACGCTTGCTTCACCATCAATGCTGCGGCTTAGGGTTTGGGATATTTCGGGGTTTAGGGCTTCGGGGTTTAGAGAATTTAGGGGTTTAGGGCTAGTCCTGAGTCGGTAAAAGTACACACGCAAGGCCAAAAGAGTTCCCATAGGACTGCTTTAGGGCCAAGTGTGTGTATATATATATAAATAAATATGCATACGTGGTTTCTTATGCGGTTTTAGGGTTGAGGTCCATATGTACCTATACGATATTCCAACGCAAATCTGTCTGTTTCTGGCTGTGCTGTTGGGATTGTACTGAACTTGTAGCAGGGCATCAGAAACGTCCATAACGCCCTCAGAGTCCGAACTTGTGGACCTCAGCAGTTCTTCCTAGCATCCGGGCCAAGTTTAGGTTCACGTTGTAGGGTTTGAGGGTTTAGAACAGATATGGCAGATAACGCTACAGCTGGGGGTTCACATTTATTGCAGGCTGCGCGGTGTTCAGCGATCACGGGCCTTGTCCAAATTGGAAATCTCCTTTCACAAGCGCTCGGTAAGACGTATTGCATGGTCTGGCAAAGATTTCGGTATTTTTTTTTGGCTGGGGAGGGGGGAGGGGTGGCCTTTTTTTGAAAATATTTTCTTGCATGAGGGCTGTTGTCTCGTAGCTGTATATAGGGGGATCACATCAGCATCCCTAAGCCCGACCCCTTAAACCTGCTCAGCAATCCTAAGCCTTAAACCCGAAAGCCTTAGAACCTAAACCAAGAACACGGGAGCGGTCTTCCCAGGCCCCCTTCTGAGGGTGTATGCTGTTCTTAGTATGTTGGGGTTATGTCGGGGTTATATAGGGATGATGGAAAAGAAAACGGAAACTCCTATAAAATTCGGTATATACAGGCGTTATATAAGGATAGCGGAAAATAGGCTGGCTATTTTTTGTTGGCATCAAGCTCCCTATAGCCAACCCTTTACATGGAAGCTGAAAGAAACCCCGCATGGGGACTCAACGGTTTCCCAAATCTTGTTTTGGCTTCGCTCCGTCAAAGCATTCAGAACGACAACTTTCAGACAGCATACAAGGGGCCACCTTATACTAGCATCCGACTCTGTATCAGTCTCTAGCTATCCTAGAGAATCTGCGTGTATCATAATTTTGGTCAATCAGGATCTCCATGTAAACAAACACTACACCCGAGAGGCCACCGTCCACCCAGATAACCTAGCAACCTTGTGGTAGCCCAGCATAGAGACAGTTTCTCGGCACCTTTTGCATTCCCAAGCCATCAGCCCTAAACTGGGTTGCTGTTAAGACACTTCAAATAAGTTACCAGAACAAGAAAACCCTTTTGTTTACTATATACGCATAATGTAGTTAACTTGATGTGGTAGTTTCCCAAAATTAGGAGTACCATTTTGGGGGTCCCAAAAATGAGGATTATAATACTTTGGGATCTATATTGGGGTCCCCTTATTTTGGGAAACTACCATTTGAGTTCCTTCAAAGCAACCTAGTAAACTGTGTGGCTCCATTGGCAACTTGGTTAGGGGACAGGCTCCCCGAGCTCCTTTTTCCATCCCCTTCCAAGCCTGGCACTATCCACTCAAAGTGCACCCCCCCTAGAAACCTGCATAAACGCTCCTTAGATCCAAAAGAAAATTTCAAATTTGTAGTCTCATTGGATTCTAGAAAAGTGAAAATGTAAGATGTACCTATCAAGCTACCAAGACTTGACGGCGCCACCCCGAACCCTAACGGTTTAGGGTTCAAGGTTGAGGGCTCAGGGTCTAAGAGCGCCCAAGACTGGTAATTAAGGACCTTGGCGATATTATGTGATGCGCGATAATTATCCTCCATCCACCGCATCCACCCATCATGCCTCAACCAATCAATGCAGTAGTTCTCAACAGTAGGGGCTCACAACCCTGTTATGGGAACGCCGACGAAGGACCCCTGCTTCGGAAACCTCCATCTATACTTAAGCTATAATTATTCTAAACTCTGAGCTCCTAGTATCCCCCCTAATAACCTGTAGAATGCTCCCCTATGTAACCCCCTTTAAGAAGCTCAGACTATAACTCATTTGAGAACCCAGCTCCGAAGCCCTGGCCGTTTCACCCTCCACCACCAACACTGCATCGCAAAAGGCCACAGTGTTAGTGCAGTCCAGGGTTTAGGGTTTAGGGCTTAGGGTTTAGGGTTCGAAAATCCCGAACACATCACATGAATGTATGAACTCTCTTCAAGACCATAACCTTGAAAACGCGTAAATCACCAACCTCCTCTTTCCAAACCCGAAACGCTTAAACCCCAAACCCCAAAACACCAAACTCTAAGTTCCCTGGACCCTTGGTAGAAATTTCATTTCAGCTGGTTAGCAGGAGAGTACATAAAAGAAATTGGCAAGTATTCTCAGGAAACTTCCAGTAAACTCCTGCACCCTAAACCCGAAACCCTAGACTCCTGAGGCCCAAAACGCGCTGGAGGATACCATTGGCATGACCCGCGCCGACCTTGCTGTACAACGTACTTATGGCTGATAGGAGGTTGGAGTGTAGGGATGGAGGGGCCATAGACTTAAGGGGTTTAAGGGTGTAGGATTTAGGGGCTTAGGGTTGGGGCCTAGGGCTTGGGGTTTAGGGTTCTGAACTGGGAGGGGCGGAAGTATAGGGATAATAATGCGGTCGTTTCAGCGCGTGTGAGCCGCCCTAAAGACATACACGGTTCAGGGCATAGGGTTTAGCGGCAGAAGGGTAGATGCTTGTACGTGATACTGCCCAAGCCCACACATCAGCCAATGACAGTGAACATGGGGAAATGTTTTAAAAAACATATTAACAAGTTGAATCAGCTGTAATTACTAGTCCAGTAGTTTCCATTTTCTTCTGCACTATCCCTGTATAACCCCAGCTTATTATATAGTAGTTTCCATGTTTTTTTCCATCATCCCTATAGTGTACTATCTATCAGCTGTACTAGTCCACTATGAGGAACCGTCTGCCATTGGTGCTTTTAGATACTAACGGAGGCTCCCATGAGGTATGTTCCAGAAATAGGGGGATCACAATATAGACCCCAAAATACCATACTCCTGACGCCCCAGAAGGTATCCCTAATTTTGGGAGGGTTTGGGGTTTAAGGTAATCCTCATCTATGTGGTGATGTGGGTAGACTTAATGAAGCCCAGTGTAAACTCTCAAAGGAATGGGTACTTTAGGGAAGAGGGTTTCGAGGCACTCTCAACTATAGCTGTGCAAGGACTATGTGGGGCAATCTTGCTAGCTCTTCAAGCTTCTGCCGTAACTTGCGTTAATGTTTGTGCTTATGGTATAGTAAGTTCTCCAGTCACCCCTCAAGAATGATAAAAAGAAATAGCGGACTACTGGGGTACCTCGTATGGATATATGTATATATATATGTATATATACTCGGATATGGGAACTCCCTTGAACTGTATACAGATATGCTACATATCTACATAGGCCATGTGGGTCCGTAGAGTTTGACTGGTGCGTCGCGCTGGGCTCTTGAAAGGCTTGAAGGGCTACAGCGTGTTCCAAGCGCAGCAAAGCGTACCATTCTGCCTGCTGCTGACTCCCTTCTTCCGCACGTGGTATGTGGGCAGAATTGTGGTCACGATTTCATGTCCGAATTCCGGTCCTACGAATCAAAGCCTTAAAAAAGACTTGAATCTTGGCCAAGGCCAGAAGCAAACCCTAAAACCCTAAAACCCTAAACCCTAAAATCCCAAACCCTAAAATCCTCAAAACCCTAAACCCTAAACTTTGAAAACCCTACACCGTAAAATCCTAAACCCTACAACAACAGGGACTAAAATCTTCGCCAATGCCAAACCTACACCCACTAATAGTGGTAACCTAGGAATACATAAGGACCTTACGCTAACTACCATTATCTCTTGTGGTCACTATTAGTAGGTGGGGGCCCAACCCCAGGTATGTGTATACCGGTACATATAACCGGCTGGAGGATATTGCCAGGGTATAATTTTGGCTCTTTCCTACCTAGGCTGCTTCAGCCAAGCCTCAAATGCTGAACCAATAATTGCATTAATGCGGCTGTTATCATCACTAAGTCTTGCCTTCATGAGAAAACCCATAGTCTTGCTAGTTTCCACGTGGCCATTATGTCAATACGATGGTTGTTGTAGCCTACCATCATTATGACGCTGTACGGAGCTCAACATACCTTTTTGCTGTGGCCTGTTGTTACATATCTTTGCAGCAAGTGCTTAGTATGCGCATGCCCCACAAAAAACATTGCCGCAAAGGTACTCGACGCAGGCCAGCAAATCGTATTACAAGCCTATGCCACGGAATGGCCGCTCAGAAGTCACATATTAAAAAAAACTCATCGCTCAGCCAAGACACTATCACGACTGTACGTGTCACTGTGAATTCTTTGCCTCAGCTGTGGCAAAGCTCGGAGAAGAGTCAGGCAAGCACGCAGCCAACATGAGTGTAGCATGGCATAGCAGTTCAGCTTGGCAAGCAAGCTTGGATTTCCCCAATCAGCTGGAGACTTCAGACATGTCAGATCTATTGGCGAACATGAACCCGCAGGAAAGCTCCACATCAACGCTCCCAGAACCTACCGAGGCAAACACATTTGTTCACCATGGATCGGTACCTGAGCCAGGTTATGATGATGCCCTACGACATGGCTTGCACATGTTGAGTGGGGTAGGTAGGATGACGCAACGGCTCTGCCAGGATAGACGTTGGGCAAGTGATTGCTATGCACTTGGACATGTAGGGATCTGCTGCTGCGCTTCCTTTTGCGTGATTCTTATATGGATTTGTTCACCTCATGTCTTTGCATTCCCAGATTTCAGAAGGATGCCAGACTGCTTTGAAGTACTGGGTATAAGGACCCAGGCTGACAAAGGACCATGATTTACAATCAGGTGCGATTCATGTCAGTTGTCCCAAAGGACACCCGATAGGAGCCCCCGTGCACTCATTCCACACCATGCTCGAAAATACACACACCTCATATCCCTAAACCCTGAACCCAATACTACATCCCTACATAGCTCCTGAAAATGGCCCACGGGTACCCTGGTACAGTAGACAAACACCTCATCAGGACTCATGAAGAAAGTGCAGGAAAGGTACAGGTCAGAATCCTGCTGCCAAAGAAGTTTGCAGCGGGCTTACATGAGAGGTTTGCAAACCATAGGGACTCTTCCGGATGTGAAGGGGGCATTTAGGGGTTGCGTGGGGACTACATCTACGGATATCTGTTAAGGACTTTGAGGGGGGACATTTTGGTGCTTAGTTTGTTTTGGCCAGAGCCATGGCCATAGCGCCCAAACACAGGTCTCGAACACGGCGCGCTTCGCTGGGTGCCGTGCATGGCTTCATCTCGGGATGCTGCCACAGCATCATAGACTTGAGGAAGGATGTACCTTAGGTGTCTAGGGTTTAGGGTTTAGTGTGGCCCCCCAGAGCCTCGAGCAGCAAACCTGAATCGTACAACTTGGATATTAAACCTCTGGTCAAAATTTGGTACTGCAACCACGGCTGATAGGGAAGACTCGGAACAACCCACATCACGGGCGCAAAAGCTTTAAGACCTGGGGGACGGTACAGTATGGTTCATCTCAAACATGAAGTGCCTCCAGTGTATCCGGATCCGCACTGCACCAAGGAAGCAACCCTAAAACCCTTAAGCACAAGATTGCTTTGGGCCAGAGCTTGACAATTTACACCATAAGTGGGCAAACGACTCAAAACAGGATATGGTAGTTGGTTTAGGGTATGCCCTGGCCAGGAACATGATTCATGGTCCCTTTGACTGTTGGGATCACAGGCAGAACAGCAGCAATGAACGCAGGTTTATTCATTACGTTCTCCCGTAACAATCATCTCGTCAAGTTGTCAGGCGCTAACCATCGCATTTGCCCTGTACCCCTAGAAACCAAGAGAGGAAGACCCCTGATGACTGCAGGCTCTCTTGAAGAAGGGCCCTGTCGTGGGATCCCGATAGTCCCCCGCCCAATAATTTTAATTTTGCAAAGACATGGGTGGTTGTCAAAATTATGGTCCCTTTTTGGGTACCCTAATTATTAGGTGCCGTATTATAATAGGGACCCAAAAAGGGACCATAATTTTGACATCCACCCACATAAACCCTAATTGACCCAAACAGCTGGAAACTCCAGGCGATATGTCCTGCATATGAATCATTGTCTAAACTCCTAGTATGCCCCTTAGTAACCCCTATATTAGTCCTCTATATAACCCCCTATATAGCCCCCATTTAAGGAGTTTAGACTCTAGCTCATATGCCCCTACAAAGGCAAAGGGCAAATCATGCTCAGGCAACTGCATCTCGATCCCTAGCATGATCCACGCCTGCAGTAGTTGCATTTGGGTTTAGGGTTTAGGGTTTAGGGGTTGCATTTGGGTTGTACGGTTTTGGGCTCAGGGCTTAGGCATTACAGGTGATCCACCCCTGCAGTATTTGCATTTTGGCTGTAAGGTTTTGGGCCTAGGGCTTCTCCATGAAAAGTAGCTCCGCCTCACAAAACCAAGGCAGCTGGAACCAACATGAAGCAAACCCATCCGCCAAACCCTACACCCTGAACCCTTGAACCAGGTCTTTCTCGCTGGCTCCTGGGTGCTGGCCACAAGTTGGCTGCAATGGTGCAACCGGTACATGCCCCACTGCTAGGAGGGATAAGGTGTATGTATGGAACTTCACATTGGCTACATAGGATATCCCATTTGTACACCTAACCTCCGCTCTCTTCTTCTAGCTCTCTACAGACTGCCTCTGCTTGTTGTTCTTGTACCTTCATTTCGCATTCTGGCAATAAGGTCATTCGTTGCAGACTCCTTCTTGCTTCGTGTGCTGCACAGCTCGAGTTGGTGCCGTTCCCATGTTCTGCGAGCATAGCATGATTCCAGTAGTTGTTGTGCTTCTAGCGTTGCTACACTCATCCCACCTGTGAATACGCAGAAGCTAACAGAACAGCCAACTTCAGAACTTGATCATCTTCCCAAGGTGTCACAATTCCCACCTACTGACGGATGATGATATTGAATCCATGCCTCAAACCTGCAATCTGCACTGACAAACCTACAAGTCCCAAGCGCAAGAGCTCAATGCATGCTGTCACTACTCAGATGAAGCGATGTTCTGCAGTCTGGGTATTTGCCCTGAAGCATCCCCATGGTGCTTCCATAAGCCCTGAAAATTACCCGTTTTTCTCGATGAGGTCACCGCTCCTTTTTAACTAAGCCCTAAACCTGAGCCCTGACGCCTACAAAACAAAGTGAAAAAACACCAAAAAAAAAACGATTCGCCACACACCCTGTAGACCCTAAACCCTAAAGCCTAAACACCAAACCCTAAACCCACTATGATGGCTCTATAAGCCCGGGAAGTGACCATGATCAGGCATAACCCTGTAGCTCGGCTACGGTGCAATGCTTCTATAGCCGCAGTTTGCTGCCTACTTTCTGGGGCAACCATCTAAAAACCCCTAAACTCGTTTACATTCGCCCTACACCCTAAGCTAAGCCTCAACACATGATCCCTAAACACAACCCGAAATCCTGAACCAATACCTTCTAAACCCCAACCCCCAAACACAAATCTAAACCCGAAGCTTTGAACCCTGAACCCTAAACCCTGAACCCTGAACCCTAAATTCTGAACCCGAAACCAGTAAAGGACCATGACTTTGGCCCCATGCCGCGCAAGCCTGGACCTCGTCTCGATGCTCCGCCTTGACGACGCCGGCACCCTGCCAAAGGCTGGCCAACACAGGTCAGGTGTATGCATA
>CAJNIZ010011292.1:6860-20614 GCA_905231905.1 Symbiodinium pilosum | reverse complement strand
ACGGAATAATGCGTGCTGGCTTCTGGAAACGCCCAGGCAGAAAAAAACAAACAAAAGACAAAAAGAAGTTTAGGGTTGTTTATAGCCCTAAGGATCGGGATTTGCCCGGCCCCCCCAAACAACTTTTCCCGAACTTGATTAGGGGCCCCCCGGTTTATTCAGAGCCGGAGTTGTTTGGGGGGGGTTTTATAATCAGAACCCGCCATTAGGAATATGATAGGTATATGAGGACCGCGGCTGATATATTCCTGTCCTGTTCCTACCATATTCTTGGGATTCCCAGCTTGGGGTTCCCTTTAAATTTAGTTTTTCGTCTTTAGCTTTCCGAGCTTAGGGTTTAGAGTGCGCAGGCTCAGGGTTTAGGTGTGGAGAAAAGGCAATAGAGTTTACGTTTCGGGTTTTGCCTGTAAATCCAATTACTTACAATTGGGTATGTTAGCCCTGCTTCAGAGGTATCTGCCATCAAAATGCAGATGACTGGATTGCCGGCCCTCACCCAAATTGAACCCACAAAACCAGAATTCTGAAACCGCATGTGCGCGCCCTGTAGGGGCCGCAGTCACTAGGAATACCGTGCTGAGGCGTGAATCAGGGACCAGAATCTGGGTGATTAGTCCCATGAATCGCTCAAATAAACACAGCTTCCATTCCTTTTTCGTGCTCTTTTCCATGCGATTCTCCGCTGTTGCGGCAATATCCTACTAAACCTAAGATCCTAGATTAGCCCCAGATTTCCCTATATATATATATATGTATTCCTCTATACCGCTGCATGACTGTATGAACCCAACTCTTTATCCCCCCCCACCCACCCAAATGATCCCCATATAGCACCCATTGTTTTGCCTCTCGCCCCCTAATGCACACAATGCAAGCAACCCAGCCTGTTCAGGTCCACATCTATGCAAACACAACGTATTCCTGACAGCTAAGGTTGCGAGTTTAGGTTCAAGGCCTCGGGTCTACTTGGAGCGGCAAGGGTGGGGGGGGAGGAGTGACTTGCTAAGTAGAGTTTTAAACCCTACAAACGATGAACAAAACACACAGTTATCCCAATTGTTAATAACACAATAACATACTGACTCAGTCCCCCTGACCCCCGAGTAGGTACCTGTGTAGCATATACTTGGGGTCGTGCTTCGCGGCCTAGGTCTCATACTCTTGACCCCTAACCCTGAACCCTGAACCCTAAACCCTGTACGCTGCTCCCTTAAAGAACCCTTGGGGCTGTAGATCTCCATCTCTCAACGGGTTCGCGCTCCCTAAGCCTAACCCACTTCAAATCTTCTTCACCTCTACTCGTCCTACTTCTTCTATTTCTTTTGTTTTTCTGTCCCTTCTACTTGTTCTTCTTCTGTGCTAGTCTGGAAATGTCATGGATTGTAAGGCCAGGCGAAGCTTGTGCATAACTGACTTTGTCTGGTAATCCTCTTCTTGGCATGCCAATTCGCCAAAGATTCCTTAAGCAAACCTCCCCCCTCCCTAAAAGGATCCTCAAACCTATACCGGGGTGCGCATGTCACACTAGGCGGGTTATCTATCTCGGATACCGGGCTTCTTCCGGGAGGTCAAATGCTTCCAATGCCGGATAGAGATCTTCCGAGAAGGATCTCGGGATGCCCGTTGGATATGAGAAACACAGGAAGCAAAATCGGTACTCACTCCCATGCGACAGAAACGGCTTTGGAAATTGGAGTGCAGCCATGACAACAAAGGCTGTGCTACTCTGCCGGTGGTTATGAAAGGATGTAACTTCCAGGCAAGTCTCTGCTTTAATCTTTAATGTTAAGAAGCACATACATAACCCTAAATGGCAGCTAGCTCTACGACTCTCGAATGAGGGCGGACTTGGCCCCCCCCAAGTCTCCACGTTTTGTGGTATTGCTATCATTGCTAGTATTACTATTATTGCTATTTTTACTATTACTACTATTTTTGCTACTATTATTTGTTTTTCTTTTTCGATTTGTTGTTATTATTGCGGTTTAGGCTTTAGGGAATGGGTCTATAGCGGCTAGCGCCCAGGCTCAGGCCATACCTTCGCCAACTCCCCGTCCGGCAGATGCAACACCAGCCAGGTAGAAGCATGTATTCTCTCTCTATATATATATATGTATTTATTTATCACGCATACATATACATGAGTATGCGTATATATACATAGACACACACTTATGTACATGCTTGTTATGTGCGTTTCTTTGTTTATGCATCTGCTTATTAAAGTGTTTACATTTATTTGCAGGAAGTCAGGAAGCCCCCTCGCCACGCCTGACGACCCCAACCTTGTCATGTTGTTTTTGGTCCTTGCGACAGCAACCATACCTCTAGGGTCCTACGGGTTTAGGGTGCATGCTACAGATCCTGCATGACCTTACTATACTGTAGTACTCGACTCTTCCCGATATATGTAATATACTTGGTGACTGGCAGTGCCTTTAGTATCCACAGTAACCACAGGCCCCTAATAGGGTGCCTATGTACCCATTCTACTATATAATCCTACACACTAAACCCTAAACCCCATGGTTAACTGTTCAATCCTAAACCCTAAACCCTACGGGTAAGACCTCAATCTTGAACCAGTGGCGGGAGGCTAGGCCTACGCCCTCGCCCTCTGTCCATCACTTCTTCCCTTCTCGACCCAGCTGTGCTTGTCCATGCTCAGAACCCTAGGCCCTAAACTTCAAACCCTAAACCCTAAATGCTAAACGCTAATCCCTAAACCCTAAACTTTAAACCCTAGACCCTAAACCCTAAACTTTAAACCTATAAACCCTAACCCCAAAACTTTAAACCCTAAACCTTCAGTCGGGGTGGCATGTTGCGAATTGTAATCGAGGCGGGCATGCTGCGAAACGCTAGCATTTTCCATCATAGGGATTTCAGGACCTCGGGGTATTACCTGCGTATGGCATGGGCTTTCCCCTACCTGGAGCCACTAACCCTACAAAACCACGGTAGATGCTCAGTTTCCATTCTCTTTTGTCCCTTTGCTTTTGAATATCATCCTCCGTAATGGGTCCAAATTTGTTTTCTGCCTTCCTATATACGGAAACCCAGGCCTAAACCCTATACACTCCAAAGCCTGTATGAGCCCTACAAAACCTGAGCCCCATACACCCTACATCCTACAATCCCTAAATTATACATCCCTGGCGTCCAATGAAGGACTCCATGTTTCGAAAACTACAAGGAACGCCGAAACCCCACACTCTAGACCCTGCACTGCAAATCCTAAAACTGCCCGCCTATCTCCTTGGCCGTTTGCTCCGCAGCTAGAAACTCGCCACCGACTTCTACGGCAAAGCACCTCATCTTGGTTGAGTGACTTAGGATTAAGAGTTTGGGATTTGGGGCTAGGATTTTGGGGCCTATCGTCATGTGCACTTGGAGGTTTACGGCAAAGGCATTGCATTGCCTAATTGGCGTGCACCAAGGTCATCCTTCTTATGGCCCCCGCTTTTGCACCCATGAGCCTCCCAGCGCAATGTCCTCAAGTACTGGTCAGTTGCTCTGGCACCGATAGCGGGACGCCTTTATAGGGACTCAACAATGATCAGCAAAGGATTATAGGAGGTCTCCCTTTGCGCATTAGGGGTATCTAGGAATTGTGAGGAGCAACTCGGAATGGTAACCTGGCGTGCAGCCAATGAACCCCGCAGAATCCTTTCTAGGGAATTCGTATTCCCCGTATGTTGCTTGTAACCCCCTTAACGGGCTCGTAGGGGCCTCTAATGTGAAGAAACCCCAATCCCTAAACCCAAGGTATCCCTCTCACACCACGAAAAACGGGGCAAGATTCGCAAACGCGGCTGTGGAACGGTTGTCACTTTCTTCTGCCTACACGTCAAAACGCACTACGTAGTGCACGTCAACATGTTTTGTAAGTTCGAATCACACACGCATTCTTTGACACTTTTCTAGTTTTGCAGACCAACGTCCGCGTACAATGTTGTGCATTTCGCTGTGATTTTAAAGCCATGTTGGACGATTTTGTGACTGCAGGAAAAAACGAAATCAAGAAATCTTGAAGACGCTGCGCTGGTTTTCGGCTATTTTGGTATGCTCCGGCGCTCGCTTGGGGAAATACTGGTCTTCCATGGCTTTTTCCTTTGTTTGGAGCGGAACTGTTTCATGTTTGCTCCACGGCCATGCGCCCGAACCATGCCCGAGAAAAAATCGACCGAATTACTCACGACATTATGCCGTGGATGTTTCCAGAACCATAATCTTGCAAAGTACCCCTCAAAGCGCAACCCTGAACCCTATACACTTCTCTTATAGGCCCTGAAAGGCACCAGAAGATTCGCAAGTACTGCTGATACTAGAAACCTTGCATGACCTTGACCCTAAACCCTGCAAACCCCAAAACCCAACCCTAAAACCTAAGCTCAGGTATAAGCCACTCTGGACCCTGCAGGATGTCTAGTATCCACCATCTCACTGGCCACATGTTGCTGATGTTGCCATCCTAACACTAAGCCCGTGAAAGAAACCATAATGTTGATAAACAACCGACCAAAACTTGGGTCCGAAACACAAAAAAAGAGCAAAGCGGACTAGGTCTCCAGCTTGCCATTGCTGTGGGTTAAGGGTTTAGGGTTCAGGGACATACGCTCTTACCCCTCCACCTCCACACAACCACCACCGCCCCCGCACCCCGAAACCACCCACGTCCAAGAGTGGCAACCCTTCCACGGCTGCATTCGCGAAACCTACCTAAAAAAGAGCCCCTGTATTTTGAGACGCCCCAACCCCTAAACTCAACGTGGCGGACCAAAAGTAAGCCTTTAAAGGCCTTAAACCCCTACCTCCTAAACCCTACACTCCTTAAACTCTGAACCCTACCTGGACCCTGGATGTCCTACCTTTTTGGGGGTATACCCTACAAAATTTATGGGACATTACCCCCCAAAGAGGAAGGACATCCAGGGTCCAGGTAAACCCTAAACCAGCCCCCCTTCGACTCAAGAGACTGGGTTGCTGTTCAGGAACTTAAATTAAGTTACCAAAATTGGTATATAGTAATTAATACGGTTTCCCCTATATAGTAACTTAAATTAAATTCTTTAACAGCAACCCAGGAGAGCCCAAGGCTGAGACTGGATGACGCCATACAGCACCCCAATGCCCGAGAAAATCAAGGCACAGCCCTTGCATCAGGGTTTAGGATTAGGGGTTTAGGGGGGGGTTTAGGAGTTCATGGTTTAGGGGTTTAGGGGTGCATAGTGGGTGCAAGGTTTAGGGTTCGAAGGGTTTAGGGGTTTAGGGCTTGTGGTGTGCCGTCTTTGCCTTCTGGGTGCACATATACCAGTTGAGGTGTGTGTATGTATGTATGTATGTATGTATGTATGGCTGTATGTAGGTAGTTTAGGATTGTTCGGAGGACTAAACCCCTAAGGAAAGGGCATGAGGATTTGTAGAGTTTGGGTTTAAGAATTCGAGTTTACATATTTTAGACATCAGGGTTTACGAAGCAATTCTTTCTTCCTTCTATGAATCTTCTTCGATTCTTGCCTTGGGTTCTACGGTTCATCACGTGAAAGGCTACGCATGCAGTTAGGGGCAGTACCCATAAGCATCAGAAGCACAAATTTGTTCCCTCTTCCCAAAGGGTTCTTGTTAGAAGCTGCGATGATTCTGTGTCCGTATGGTATCGAGTCAGAGCCTGGGACATAGATCAGAACAGGTTAGGGCTAAGGGTTTAGGGTCAGGCACCCTGTAAACCTTGATGCACGATAATCAAAGATCGAGGATCAGCAGGGCCAGGCGCTTAAGTTGATAGAATATGATCGCCTTTTTTGAGACCGTACTGAGGGCAGGCCATATAACACATATTCTATCTACGTAAGGTGCCTATAAAATCCCTAGAGCAAGCCATGCTGCGGTGGTGTGTGAAAGCGTGCATGCGTACCCTAAACCTGTACTATGACATGCTTACCTTTCTTGAAGGTTGCATGTGAGGATAGTTCGGGGCTCTTCTCATGGTTCAGGGTTTAGGGTACCTTTCCGGGAGTGGAAGGTGCATAAATACGCCTCGATATTCTGCCACTCCCTGATTTGCCGCTGCATGCTTCGAGCGGATAACGGGGAAACAAGCCAAACGAAACTATAGATCTCTGCAGCAAAGCTTGAGTAGCGCAAAATCTCTACAACTCCTTATAATCGACCGCTTCTGATGCTTCCCCCCAGCGGATCTAACCCAAAACCCGTAATCCCCACCACTCCCTATAATCTGCCTGCTCCTCTGAATGGTCCCCAGCTGATTAGAACCCAAACCTTTGACCCAGCTGCCTGGCAGAGCTTCTTTGCCAACGTTCTCCGCGGGTAGGGGTCCGACTTCACAGTGAAGTCTGCCGTGAGGCCTTTGGGTACATGGTTTTCTTACTGGTGGTTCGTGGGTGACTGAAGGAATAGTGTAATATACAGGGATTATACAAGCTATATATTCCTTTATCCCCTGCTAGCCACCAGAATGTTGTGTGTTTGGCCTCAGCTGGATCCCTGCGTGTGGGTTTTTCAGCTGGAGATGCTGGGAGCAGTCCCACAGACTGCCTAGCCCGCCGCAACACGTGTTCCCCCCACGTTGCTTGGTTCTATGTTATACGAATTCATTTGGCTCAGCAAGGCCTTGTGGACCGTCCCTATCAAAGCGTACTATTGATTATTTTGGGCCACGGACGAGGCATTGCCCCTGATATGTAGAGGAAAGATTCAGAAGCGCCTGCAGTGCCTGAGGGCATAGCCCTCGATGGTAAACATTGATCATTTCATGCCCATGTCTTGTGAAGTACCATGTAAACAAACCATCTTCACGATTGACGTAGTTGGTTGCAACACCAGGCTCGATTCAAGTGAAAGCAGGGTCCCTTTCTACAGCTTGGCTGCCGTCCTCACCCTAGACCAGTCATATAGAAGCATATGAAGGGCACCTTGCACCAGCATTACGAAATGGGGGACTGATGGGACAATTATAGGGTGGGGGCAGGTATCCAATCAACATCCTCCAAAAATGCAGCATACGTAGCTCTCAGAAGGAAAGACCTAGACTGTTGCCAGCCTAAAGCCTAAGCCATAAGCCCTGAGAACCTAGGGTACTACCCAGCCAGGGATTAGACCTTCCTCCCCTAAACCCTGTTTGCAGGGACCGGTGAACCTGGCAATGCGCTATACCGCCACTATGCCTTCTTTTACATCTTATACAAGCACCACTAGACGGCTGTTGTCAGCCTTTATAAGCAGGGTTCTTAAGCCCTTAGTAATTCCACGCGGCCACACAGCAGGCCGCTCTACACGCAAAAACCCTAGTCCCTGAACCCTAATCGCCCATTTGCAGGGACCTAAAAGTACCTCTTCGAAACTAGTAACCCCAAAAGACCCTAAACCCTCAACCCTCAACCCCTAAACCCTAGGCCCCTAAACCCCTAAATCCTAAACCCCAAAAGCCGCTCAGCGCCGCGCTCCGGCCGGCCTTACAAAGCCTCGAGGCTTTTGTTTGAAGGTCGAGATAGACATACAATCCCCCTTAAGTAGATAGAATATAGGGTTTAGGGTTTAGGGTTAGGGTTTATAGTCCCCCTTAAGTAGATAGAATATTAGGGTTATATTGGGTTATATATGGATGGATAATAGAAAAGAAAATGGAAACTACTGTTTAGGGTTTAGGGTAGTCCCCCTTAAGTGAATAGAATTGGGCTTCGGCTATATTCTAACAAGATCCCCGAGAACCCCATATGCTATCTATTCAAGGGGGACTATACTCTTGTGGGCTGCTGTCAAGGAATTTCCTTAACTGCTATAATAAGGAGACTCCGTTTTATCTACTATATACCCATGGTAGGATAGCTTAGATGAAGTTCCCTAACAGCAACCCAGTCTTAGGTACTGACGCAATTCAGGGTTTAACTGTTCAGGTTTTATGGACCTAAGGAGTTCATGAGGTTTCTCAACTGGGGGCCCTGGGGGCCCTAAAGCTATATACGGGTAGACCCTCCCCTGCTAATGTTAAACGCGCCCCTGACCCGTGATAGTAACTACTTCCATCAGGGACCCTGGGTGGGAGACTCACACAATGCCAATCCCAAACGCAAGGTCGATTACAAAGTGAAGAAACGATGACAACAAAAGACCTATAGATGATAGTAGTGATCATGAATATAGCACAGCATTGAATGTGAAGGGACTTTGTTCATTTCCCTAACTGGAGATACGCTCGGAACCCGGAGGGCTATGCGATGTTCTTCGCAGAGAATGGTGAGGATTCTATACGGACAATTTTGGGGATGCCCCTAAAACTACTAAACCCTTAGCCCTAAACCCTAAACCGTAACCGATATTTGGCCCGAGTTTGCCCAGCTAAGTCGCGCCATGAGCTTGGCTACCCAGATTAGGGTTAGGGTCCTCATCCCTGTGACTTAAAGAGAACGCAGCGGCACAGCCAAGATCCATGTGGCTATCCCATTTCAAATTCAAGCTTCCCTAAATGGTGAGAAAGTGAGGAAAATGCTGTATGTCTAGCCAATAATGCGGCCCTCTCTTTAACAAGGGGGATACCCTGCCAAAACTGTAGGGCACCCATGAAACTGAAATGCGCGTCCTGAACAAGGCTCCCACTGTTCAGAGGGCTCTGGAGAGTACGTTAAAGGGGATGATATGGATTCGGTTCGGGGCCCTAAACTCAAAACACATCAAAGAGAGTCTCCAAACCATGAGCTCTAATCTCTAAAAGCGGCCGCCGCAACACTTGAAGTTAAAGAGATCCCCCAGGCCAAAGTGAGTGCGACGTTTAGATCTTCTCACAGGGGCGGCAACCTATACTGCCGCAACATGACCTCCTGTCACTATGTCACTCTTAAGGCCTTAAGGTTTAGGGTTTAGGGAGCTCCCTGCTGAAGCATGGGGGGCCCTGGACCCTTCCATGATATGAATAGAAGCAGATACGCAATTAATAAGTCTCCAGTTCAGGGAACCCTATATATGAGGATACCAAGGCTTACCCTGAATGTTGGAAATTCCCATGTGGGCTACTCAGTATTTACAAAAATATACTTGTCTCCTATTAGGGAACCTATAGGGACCATATTCAACCCTAAACCCTAAACTATGACAGAGCCCCCCATGTCCACCCTTAATAGTTTTTTTTGCTAAACCTAATAACATTGACCGCAGCTTCTGTGGGGGAATGGAAACCCCAAAACCTAAATCCTAACCTGTGAAGCCCCAGGCCCTTTTTTCCGTCGCGGACTGAGCCCCAAACCCTAAACCCTAAATCTCCTCCTACCTCCTACAACTCCCCCCCCTAAAACCCTAAACCCTTAAACAAGCCCCAAGACCTAAACCCTAAATCCCTTTGGAAGGGTGAGACGCTCCTGGCTGGTACAAGCCAAACCACTCCAAGTCTCCCTGTGGAGCTGCTGGTCGAGCTCAGAACGAAGGTCAGGGGGCTCAAAACGTAGGATGAGGCTACATGAGGTTCAGTCTAAACTCCTTAAGGGGGTTATATATATATCATATTGGGGACTACTATAGGGGTTATTAAGGGGGATACTAGGAGTTTAGACTATGGCTCATATAATGTTGGAAAAGGAATTATTACAATAATCTCATCAAACCTCTGAATACCGCTGTCAGACCTCTAAGAACTATATATGTAGAAGAGCACAAGAATTGAAATTCCATAATGTAGGAACTTGTCTCCCGTATTCCACCATCTGTTACCTCAACGTTCGGGCCGTCTGATAATGCTCGAATTTGTCAGAAGTGCCATCGTAGCAGTTCGGCATGTTCTGGCCGAATTATTGAGACACCCAAACCCTAGGGCTTCGAATAGCGCAATGTAGGTACTGTTTATAGACATTGGAGCCCTAAACCCTCAAACCCGGTATCATTCACAAACTCAGAGCCCCAGGGAATGGGAAGAACTGCAAAAAAAAACGAGAAACCATCATCTGAGCTTGCTGAACCTGAGTTGCTCTTGAAATACTCAAATTCTTACTGGAAGCTGGAGCAGGGAATTGGGGAACATATGATGTGTGGATGATATTCTCTTATTCAAATTCCCTAATCACCAGTGAGAACTACGTTACCAGAGCCTGGGCTTATGGTGCATGATATCGTTTCCTTATTCTCGCAACTTAACTTCATTCCTTTCACCTTACATGTAACCCCTTTATACTCCCAGCTTCCGCATACTTGTCCATTGAATTCTCCGTTATGGTTCTCCTAAACCCTACCTAGAACAGAACATCCGAACTCGATTTCACCCAGCAACTGCTTCTGCAAGTCCAGCTCCCTCCGTGCTTGCCCAACAGGACCCGACTGGTAGCGTTCTCGTTGTCTGCGTGCCTTGACCTTCCGCGTCCTCGGCACAAGTTTAAAAATTCCGCTCAGGGTCAGGGGAGCTCGATACATCGTATTCAGGCCTAATCGCTAAGTTCCCTAGGGACCTGCCTGCCCCTTGCAGATGCTAGATGAGGTGGTAAGGGGATTTGGGTAATTACCCCCTACTTTGTGAAATAGGATGATACCACTGTATAAATTTTAGGATGGTCATAGATTCATTGTTTTGGGAATTGGCGTTGCCTAACCCCCTCCGTAGCAAGGGTATGCGGCGCTACTAGCCGGTGCGCGCCTGTGCTGTTGCACTCCCGTCAAACTTGACACTCTATCTTTTTGATCACTGCACCCATCATGGTCAAATACATGACTGTTGCGCGCCGAGCAATAGCCAAGCAAAACCCTCTAAATCTAGGGGGGGTCTGGGGCTGCCTACAGACATGAACTGTTTATGGCTGTATTATGGTTGTTTTTGGTGGGACGCAGCCTCGTGGACCCTGCGTTCGGTGGTTCCGACAAGATTTCTTTGCAGCTGGTGAGGCTCCAGGGTCGGTGCGCATGGGAAACGCGTGATCCGTACCCAAACCATAATAACGTTCGTGTTCCAATAGCATTCGATGACCAGAGAATCATGCCCAAACCATAATTCCGTTCGTGTTCCAAGAGCATACGATGGCCAGAGCATCCATGCCCAAACAATAATAACACTCGTGTTCCAAGAGCATACGATGATCAGAGCATCCATGCCCAAACCATAATTCCGTTCGTGTTCCGGAGCTTGACATTTCACGTGTCAAGCAAAGTTTGCAAAATCAGCCCTTCTGGATGGGCAGTTTTGCCACAGCGCCAGCACCGTTTCCTGAAAAAAAGCCCGCCCATCTCAGGGTTTTTAGCCACTTCAGACTCTGCGCGAAGCTTTCACATGTGCCCGAAACCCAGGTTTTAAGCATTTTCCTAGTTCCTGCAGCAAGATACTCTGCAAAAACGCAGGGACTACGAGCCCGTGTGCTACCTTGTCTTTGGCATAGTAGGTAAACATGTACAAGGAGCATCCTGAAACCCTTTTCAAGGTGAAATGGCAGCAAGGGCTCTTGCGGATATACGCGAGGATCTCAGCGGCATGCTCTGCCTCTGCGTGCGCCTTTAGCTTCTCGACGCCTTCGGCACCGTGGAGAAAACCTGCAGGATGTTGAGAAAGCACTCCTATACATGATGGTCATTCTTCCGTTCCCAAGTTGTCAGAACCATGGTTATAACATGGACCGTATCTAAAATGGCACAGCCACTGTCTGTACAATACCAACAGGCCAAAGCCAACGATCTTCCTGAGCGCCCGGATTGGACGACGCGGCCGTGGAGGCAGGAATGCTGTGAAAGCAGATATCTGCAGCAGTGCCAATTTCTAACCTGGGCGGCTGTTTAAGGAACTTAAGATAAGTTACTATATTGGGGAAACCTCATTACTAATCAACTGTATACTCAGATGATGATAACTTACACCCTAAGCCCTATACCCTAAACCCTAGACTCTATATAGTCCCATATTTTCATATCATGGTAACTTAAACTAAGCTCCTTAACAGCAACCCTAAGCCCTATACCCTAAACCCCAGACTCCATATGGTCCCATCTAATCATGTTATGGTAACTTAAACTAGTATCCCCCTTAATAACCCCTATAGTAGTCCCCTATACAATCCCCTAATTCTGGTAACTTAAACGAAGTTCCTAAACAGCAACCCTAAGCCCTATGCCCTAAACCCTAGACTCTATATGGTCCCATATTTTCATATCATGGTAACTTAAATCCCTAAACCCTAAACCCTAAACCCTAAACCCTAACCTTAACAGCAACCCAGTCACTGTGCCAGCCTTGTTCTCGGATGTTTGCTCTGAGCTTGGAGCTTGCCGAGGCGCGGGAGCATACACAGTGCTAACCTGGGTTGATATGGGGGGTTTCCCAAGGTTTAGGGTTTAGGGTTTAGGATTTAGGGTTTAGGGTTTCCCAAAATTAGGGGTACCTTTAAGGGGTTTATAGGGGATATATAGGGTTATATGGGGGACATATAGGGTTTTAAGTTTAGGGATTAGGGTTTAAGGTTTCCCAAAATTAGGGGTACCTTTTTGGGGGTCCCCATAGTAAGGCCTATAGTATTTTGGGGTCTATATTAGGGTCCCCCCTATTCAGGGAAACTACCATATTGATGGTTCAGGCACTCAGTTTAAGTTACCATAATATGAGAAAATCTTATACTCTAGGGTTTAGGGTCTAACTTTCCATAAGTTTAAGTTACCATAATATGGGATTAGAGTTCAGGGTTTAGGGTCTAACTTGCTATAAGATGGGTATATAAATACAGGAATAGGGTTTCCACAATATAGTAACTTATCTTAAATTCCTTAACAGCAGCCCAGCTACGTCTCCATGGATAAACTCCAACGCACGGGCTAGGCATTCTGGAGGCAAAGACACGACCATGGCCGCTGTTTTGGCGAAGTCATTGGCAACAGGGATACAGTGCTTCCTCGTATGCGCCATGATGGCCCTTTCCGAGGCACCCTCCTCTGGGTATCCGTTTCACTTTTCATTTTCTTTTCCATTGGATTCTCCATTATAGGGGGATAATATAGTAACCCTAAACAGAAGTTTCCATTTTCTTTTCCATTATCCCAATATATCCCCAATAACCGAATATGTCTATAACCCTACATATCCCTTTCAAGGGACCTAGGGTTTCCATTTTCTTTTCCATTATCCCATATGAGCTATAGTCTAAACTCCTAGTATCCCCATTAATAAGCCCTATTATAATAGTTCCCTGTTTAATCCCCTATATAACCCCCCACTAAGGAGTTTAGACTATGGTGCTATATCCCAGTTCCTTAAGATCAACCCAGGGCCTCCTCCCAGTCTTCGCAGGCCAGATCACACATTGCAAAGGCTCTCTGCCTCTCTAGGGGCTTTAGGAGGGACCGGGACCCATGTAGCTTATTGGGAGTAATATGGGTACTACCTGCTTGTATAATTAGGGGAGTATATAAGGCCTATATAAGGGTTATATAAGGTAATGGGATTAGGGGTCCCTCCTAAAGTCCCTAGACTGCCTCTCAACCAAGGCATGTAGGCATATCCAGGGCCGGATGCTGAGCCAAATCCCGTCGTTCTTGCTGATGTCCGCCTCCTCCTCGTCCACCTGGGTTGCTGTTAAGGAACTTAGTTAAGTTACTATAACGGGTATATATAGTAAATTATAGGGTTTTCCCAATATAGTAACTTAATTTAAGTTCCGTAAATCCCTATATTCCCCCAGTTTCCATTTCATTTTCCATTTTCTTTTCCATTTGATTCTCCATTATAGGGGGATAATATGGCTTAACAAATTCGTCTGGGAATAAAAAACTTTAGGGCCTAGTCT